>SJYC01014326.1:0-18194 GCA_006408675.1 Madoqua kirkii
ATGTGTATAAGAGACAGGCTTGCCTATATATACTTGCCTATAGAGAACAAGTATGGAAGCCTTATTTCTCCTGCAAAAATATACTTTTAAATGGGATTATTTAATAGCCCTCTGGTGGTTTTATTGGAAAGGCAGTTGGAACTCATACAAGTTCCACTTCTTATTTCATCATGCATGCCATATTTCATAATGTAATCTCAAATACAGTCACATGGTGAGGAAAAATTCTCTTTATAATAAAAAAATGCCATTTTCAGAAGATACATGCTTACTGGAATCACTCACATGTGCCCAAAGCAGCCTGTGTATATATTTTTTTATCACTTACATATAAAGTAGGCCAGGCTCAAGTTATCATCAAAAAGTGCATTCACTGGAAAAGAAACAAATCATTTTCTTTGTAGATGAGATAAATTGCTTAAAAAGAAAACAAAACAAAAAAAATTGCTTAAAAACTATTATGTGGCTATTTTACTAATGAAAAGTAACTTAAAGGGTAGTTGCATTTTCAGTATAAATGAACTGATTCACTAGATTAGAATAATAGAATGTGGAAATGGAGAGAAAAAAATGGAAAATAAAGCAAAAACTGGATTTTCCCCAGCATGTTTCTCCAGAATATTTTTGCAACCCTAGACTAATTAGTAAAATAAAAATAGGTAATTGTGCATAGATTTATATTCACACATAGCTTCTATAAAGTATTTAAGATGTACTCATTAATTTTCAGAGTAAAATATTACACTTAGATGGGATCTTAGTCATCATCTTTCCACATCTTTGATTTATACTTGAGGATATTGAGGTTCAAATAAGTCTATGTTCACAGCTCTTTGGAAGCAGAACCAAGAGCAGAAAAAACCTCATGTTTGTGCTCTTTCAGGAACACCTGGACAACTTTTCTTCTTAAGACACATAATGGAGAAATTTAATCAGTCACTAAATCGTGTCCAACTCCTTGCAGCCTCACAAACTGACACACTCCAAGTTTCTTTGTCCTTAACTCTCTCTGGGAGTTTGCTAATAAGTCAGCGGAATAAACCTAAAACCCCACTAAATCAAATCCTCTGTTATTAATGAAGGTAATTGTTAGATAACTAGGGAATAAATGTTCTGTTGTCCAATTATCATTTTAGAAAAGACTTTGGCAGCCAGAAACAATCACGGAAAAGTCTTAAGATTGTTCCTTTTTGTGTTTAATAACAATTTATAAAAGCTTTTATATAAAAAATAATTTATACCAAGAATTGTGCTGGTCATTGAGCATACAAAGATGAATAACCTATTTCCTGCTTTTAAGACTGCCAAGAGCTTTTGTGTGATATAGATAAATGCATTAAGGGCAATGAGGAAAGTACTATAATTAAAGTTTGTAGAAATCATTGTGGGGATATTTTATTGCCTGTGGAGTACCTCCCATAGTACCTCCCTCCTTGAATACCTTTTAGTAGTCTTAAAAAGTGGCTAGATTAGCAAAGTGTAAGAATGCTGAAAGCTATGATTTTTCCAGTAGTCATGTATGGATGTTAGAGTTGGACCATAAAGAAAGCTGAGCACTGAAGAACTGATGCTTTCGAATTGTGGTGCTAGAGAAGACTCTTGCGAGTCCCTTGGACTCCAAAGAGATTCAAGCAGTCCATCCTAAAGGAAGTCAACCCTGAATATTCATTGGAAGACCAGATGCTGAAGTTGAAGCTCCAATACTTTGGGCACATAATGCGAAGAGCCAACTCACTGGAAAAGACCTTGATCCTGAGTAAGATTGAAAGCAAAAGGAGAAGGGGACGACAGAGGATGAGATGGTGAGATAACATCACTAACTCAATGGACATGAATTTGATCAAATTCCTAGAGATAGTGAAGGGCAGGGAAGCCTGGCGTGCTGCCATCCATGGGGTCACAAAGAGTTGGACATGCCTTAGCGACTGAAAAACAACAATAAAAAAATGCTGATGTGGAGGTTAAGGAAGAACATGAAGATGGAATTGGAGATTCACCAGTGGTGGTTGGGGAATGCAGCACCAGGAAGACAAAGAGCTATATGGAAGATAAGACACCATCTTTTCATTAACCTCTTTGGAAGGGAGCACATTTCACACCAGCTCTGCCTCCCACACTGGGCACAGAGAAGGAACAATGGGGCATGGCTCCTCTCTTACCTTCTAAAAGTTTCCTGCCATATGCAAGGTGGGAATTTACCCTGTGGTTGGGGAGAGTGGTTGAACAGTTACTTGATCAAGTTTTGGGATTTATAAAACTGATCCTGGCACTTCCAAGGAGGATAGAGTTAATGTTGTTGAGGGCCAGATGGTGGGAGCTGATGATACTTGAAGCAGGAATCCAGACTGAGAACTTCTTTCTCAAAAGAGTTCCATGGTCCAGAGGTCTGACAATGTCTGGAACTGAGGAAATGCAGGCCATTTCTGCCCCTCCCACTGTACTACACCCCTCTCTGCTTCCTTCCAAACCTCTGTGTTGTTTAAAGAGAAGCCTTTGCAATCATTCTCTAAGAAAGTGTGGGAAGAAGTGGAAATGGTTTCCTAAGTGTCAAAGGCACTAATGTTGGAGAAGAGAGAGAGCTGCTGTGTCTATCAACTCTGGGACTCAGAAACGCTATGTTTATCCCAGTTGGGTTTAGAAATGTCACCTGTCTAGTCTCCCCAAACCACCCATGTCTCAGGCAGCCTTCAGGAAGAGTTTCATCTTTCCATCCCCTTTCCTAAAACTGGATTCTTTAATCTCCTGCCCCTGAAGTTTAACTTGCGCAGATGAGTTTCCTATTTCCTCTGCCTTTATGAGTCTGTTTATTCAAAAACCAGTTTACACCTATGTTTCCATTTCACTTCTCCTGATACTCTTAATCATTTCTTTATTTACCATGTTTTTCTTCATTTACCATTTTGTAATCTCAGAATGTAATGCACTAATAAGACATAATCATTATTTAGAAATATTTGTGTAAAACCAAGGATATAAGATAAGAAAAAAAAAATGATAGTCCTTGAGTTTTGGTCCAATTGTTAGGCAGAGACTCACTTTAGTTCTGGATCTGTTTATGTGAAAATTTTCTTGAGTAAAAATGAGAATGTTTCTTAATCATTGAGTCTCAATAATAAATATATGACTGAAACATACAATGGCCTAGTGCCTCAGAATTAGAGATTATCTAGGGATGGAGGAGCCTGGTAGGCTGCAGTCCATGGGGTTGCTAGGAGTCGGACACGACTGAGTGACTTCACTTTCACTTTTCCCTTTCATGCATTGGAGAAGGAAATGGCAACCCACTCCAGTTCTTGCCTGGAGAATCCCAGGGATGGGGGAGCCTGGTGGGCTGCCGTCTCTGGGGTCGCGCAGAGTCGGACATTACTGAAGTGACTTAGCAGCAGCAGCAGCAGGTCAAAACTGGAAACAAAATTTATGCAGTGTCCCAAACTAATAAAAATGAAATTGGGCATAGTTTTATTTTTTAGTATAATAAAAACATGACTTTATTTCAGAAAACAATTGTGTAGTTCATAAATGCACTTGATTTATACATTTAAAAATATTAGGCTCAATTTTTAATTTTAAGATATGAATTTAAATACAAAAATTAACAACTTTTAAGTAATAAACCTTAGAAATAACTATAGATGTTTTCCTTTCAATGCAAATCTGCAGGGCACTAGGAGAAACAGATATGAACATTTAGATGTCTGAAAGAGACAGGGTCACAGAGATAAGGTTAGAGGTATAGGCAGAGATCCCATGATGCTTGGCCTCCAAGGCTCTATGAAGTGTTTTTATGTTGATTCTCTGGGTGACATGGATTTTTTTCTGATATCTAACATTTAATATCTGTATAGTCTTAAATAAGCTGATTAATCTATGTAAACATCAGTGTAATCAGTATTTGTTGGGAAGACTGAATGAGAACATGTGTATTACTTAAGTAAAATGCTTAGCACATAGCACTCAATAAAGGTCAGCTATTAATTTTTTCTTTTTCCGAAATATGTTTGTATTACAAAAAATTCTAATAAAATTCTGAAAATATTGAATCAACCACCAGATGGCCAATATGAAATCAGATTGATTATATTCTTTGCAGTCAAAGATGGAGAAGTTCTATACAGTCAGCAAAAAGAAGACTGGGAGCAGACTGTGGCTCAGAAAATGAACTCCTTATTGCAAAATTCATACTTAAATTGAAGAAATTAGGGAAAACCACTAGATTATTCAGGTATGACCTAAATCAAATCCTTTACAATTATAAAGTGGAAGTGACAAATAGATTCAAGAGATTAGATCTGATGGACAAAGTGCCTAAAGAACTATGGACGGAGGTTCGTGCCATTGTACAGGAGGCAAGGATCAAGACCACCCTAAGAAGAAGAAATACACAAAGGCAAAATGGCTGTCTGAGGAGGCTTACAAATAGCTGAGGAAAGAAGAGAAGTTAAGGCAGAAGAGGAAAAGAAAGATATACCATTTGAATGCAGAATTCCATATAATAGCAAGGAGAGAGAAGAAAGCCTTCCTCAATGATCACTGCAAAGAAATAGAGGAAAATAATAGAGTGGGGAAGACTAGAGGTCTCTTCAAGAAAATTAGAGATACCAAGGGAACATTTCATGCAAAGATGGGCATAATAAAGGACAGAAGTGATATGAAGCTAACAGAAGCAGAAGATATTAAGAGGTGGCAAGAATATACAGAAGAAGAATACAAAAAAGACCTTCATGACCCAGATAACCACGATAGTGTGATCATTCACCTAGAGCCAGACATCCTGGAATGTGAAGTCAAGTGGACCTTAGGAAAGCATCACTACAAACAAAGCTAGGGGAGGTGATGGAATTTCAGTGGAGCTATTTCAAATCCTGAAAGATGATGCTGTGAAAGTGCTGCACTCAATATGCCAGCAAATTTGGAAAACTCAGTAGTGGCCACAGGACTGGAAGGTGTTTTCACTCCAACCCCCAAAAAAGGCAGTGCCAAAGAATATTCAAACTTCTGCAAAACTGCACTCATCTAACATGCTAGCAAAGTAATACTTAAAATTCTCCAAGCCAGGCTTCAACAGTACATGAACTGTGAACTTCCAGATATTGAAGCTGTATTTAGAAAAGGCAGAGGAACCAGAGTTCAAATTGCCAACATCTGTTGGATCATCAAAAAAGCAAGAGAGTTCCAGAAAAACATCTATTTCTGCTTTATTGACTATGCCAAAGCCTTTGACTGTGTGGATCACAACAAACTGTGGAAAATTCTGAAAGAGATGGGAATACCAGACCACCTGATCTGTCTCCTGAAAAATCTGTATGCATGTCAAGAAGCAACCATTAGAACTGGACATGGAAAAACAGACTGGTTACAAATCGAGAAAGGAGTATGTCAAGCTGTATATTGTCACCCTGCTTATTTAACTTGTATGCAGAGTACATCAAGAGAAATGCTGGACTGGTTGAAGCACAAGCTGGAATCAAGATTGCCGGGAGAAATATCAGTAACCTCAGATATGCAGATGATACCACTCTTATGACAGAAAGGAAAGAACTAAAGAACCTCTTGATGAAAGTGAAAGAGGAGAGTGAAAAAGTTGTCTTAAAGCTCAACATTCAGAACCCTAAGATATGGCATCTGGTCCCATCACTTCGTGGCAAATGATGGGAAAGCAATTGAAACAGTGACAGACTTTGTTTTTGGGGGCTCCAAAATTGCTGTAGATGGTTACTGCAGCCATGAAATTAAAAGATGCTTGCTCTTTGGAAGAAAAGCTATGACCAACCTAGACAGCATATTAAAAATCAGAGAGATTACTTTGCCAACAAATGTCATCTAGTCAAAGCTATGGTTTTTCCAGTAATCATGTATGAATGTGAGAGCTGGGCCATAAAGAAAGCTGCTTTTGAACTGTGTTGCTGGAGAAGACTCTTGAGAGTCCCTTGGGCTGCAAAGATATCCAACTAGTCCATCCTAAAGGAAATCAGTCCTGGATATTCATTGGAAGGACTGATGCTTAAGTTGAAACTCCAATACTTGGGCCACCTGATGTGAAGAATGGACTTCTTTGAAAAATGCGGAGAAAGATTGAAGGCAGGAGGAGAAGAGGACTACAGAGGATGAGATGGTTGAATGGCATCACCAACTCTATGGACATGAGTTTGAGCAAGCTCCAGGAGTTGATGATGGACAGGGAGGCCTGGTGTGCTGCAGCTCACGGGGTTGCAAAGATTCGGGCACACCTGAGCTACTGAACTGAACTGAAGAGCCTTGCCAACCCTATGAGTCATAAGAAAAGTAGGAAAGTGATTATTTTCTCCAGGGTGACTTGAATTATTCGTTTACTAATGAATGCTAGGGGTGTGTGGTCTTTTCTGTTAATATCCTGGTTTAATTCCTGTCTGGGTCAACTAGTCATCTTACACCTATAGTGCCTGATGCCCCACTTAGAAGGAATGAGAGGGCATTTATAGGAATGAACCGTATCCCCTCTGCGTTGTGATTACTGAAGAATATTGTTTTTGCCTGATGTATCTCTCCTGCTTCCCAGGTGGCACAGTGGTAAAAAATTTGCCTACCAATGCAAGAGACACAAGAGAGAGGGACTCAATCCCTGGGTCAAGGAGATACCCTGGAGGAGGAAATGGAAACCCACTCCAGGTTTCTTGCCTTGGAAATCCCACGGACAGAAGAGCTTGTTGGACACAACTGAGCAAATGAGCACATATGCACACACACACATGAATTCTGTCCCTAGCCAGATCCCCAATCCGTTCTAACTAAACATGGAAGCATTCCAAACACAACCATCAATTTCCCTGCATCTCCAGCCCACTCTCTCAGGAAGGAGGCAGGCTTTTCTTTTAGGCTGCATTCCTTGTGGGCAGTGAGCTTCTTGCATGGAGTGTAAAATCCTTCCTCTATTTGCTGACTTGAAAGCTAGTATTAGGGGGGAGTACTTTGTTCCCAGTCCTGGTGAGAGTGCCATTTAAAAAATCTGCTCTCATCTTACTCCTTTATTCAGTTGGAAGACAGAGCTCACACATATGTACTCCATGCAGGGCTTGCCTCCTTTTTTTCCTCCAGGAGCATGGAGTGGGCGGGACATTGACCATCCACTGGGTGGCAGGTCCTTCTCTGCCCTTACCAGTGAGTGAGAGACTGGTGGACGGGTTCACTGGCACTTCTCCAACTGTGCCATTCGGCCTCCATCTCCAACAGAGTCTTCGTAAGAAGTTATAGAGCTGATGTTTTTACCATCAGATGCTGTTCTTTTTTTATTTCTTAATGTGTTCAGAGGAAGAAGAATGTGATTTGCTGGCATGCTGGGAGCCCTGGCACCTGGTAAAGAATAGATATTCACTCGATTTTTGCTGAATGAATGGAGATAACACTTAATCGAACTCAATAAGTGAGAGGAAAATTGAATTAGCCTTGAAGTCTCATAAGTACAGCTATACTTAAAAAAAAATCATGTGCTTGCAAAAGCTGTTGGTTTAATAAATCATTTTCCATGGAATGAGCTTTGTGAATATTTATCTCCTCAGTATTAGGTAGCCAGCATAATAGTATAATAATAGACCACACGGAATCACAGGCAAAAGGGCTGCTCATCCAGAGATTTTAAATGATTATAATAATAAGAGCAGACAACTAGTAAAACCTTTATATAGAATGAGAAAGGAGGGGGAAAAATGATGTCAATTTCAGCATAAGCCATTATAAGATAATCTATCTTCCGAACTATCACAGAATCATTTATGGCTCACCATCCAAAAATACCCCTTTTTAATCACACTTGGCATTGCTTACATTTATTTTTAGGGCAATGTAAAGTTCACGCTATTTTCATGGTTGAAAAATTGAGAGGTATTTCTATTCACCCATAATTGTTATTCACTCTTAGAATGTGTATGGATATGGTGAATACTTAGAGACCATTTTTGTGTCACATGAACACTTCGAAGAAGACTGAGAGCAAACTGAAGTGTTGCTTTTACCTTAGGCACAAATTTTTAAGTTTAGTCATTTACCTCTTAAATCACATTTAATTTTTACAACATTTTTTAGAAAAGTAAAAGAGGGATTCTAGGTTACACTTAAGATTTGTTGGAAGCAAATAACATTCACTTGAACTATATTACCTACTTAGGAGATCGAACTCAAATTTTCATATAAAACTAAGCATGAAAATTCCTATGAATATCCCAAGAATTAATGTCTGTTTTTCTTCATTAATCTCTCTCACTCACATATAGACTTTCACATATGTTCTATGAACCGATTCGGTATGATTCTTCATAAGTCATTGCCATGGAATCATCACAGGTGTTTTAGGCACTTAGCTTCAAACAGAGATCTTGACTGCTTTCCTAATCTAAAAGAAAGATGGAAAATGTGACTAAGAGACTAAATACTCAAATCTAGAATAAAACAAAAAGCCATCAAGTAATCCAAATAGCTAAGAACACATGCTTATAGAAGTAAATACTATTTGAATATAATCATGTTTCAGGCAAATGCTTCCAACTGTGTGTGCTATTGGATTATCTGACTCTTGGAAGATTTCCTCTTGCTCAGAAGGAGTAAGTTTCAACTACTGTCTGTTCAGTCAAAAAATCATCCGTGGCTTCAGTTAACATAGTCATCTCACCTTCCCCACACTTCCTCACCAGTGTCATATCACCCAAGTGGCAGATCACCAAAGATAATCTTTTTAAACTCCTGAGAGAGTTTTGTGCTTTCAAGTATTTAAATTCTCCAGAAATATCACATAATTAAGGCCCTATTTTTTCAAGTGGCTTGAATTTAAGATGCTTTCAAGTAATGTTTTGCCCTCACAACTCTCAGATTCTTGAGTTCAGTTTCTAAGGTTGCTGGGGAGAGGGGGGGGAAGATATGGTAAATGTGGTCCAATTTCCGAACGAAGTGGAAGAGCTAGTCCTCAGTCGTGTCGGACTCTTTGCATCCCCATGACTGTAGCGCGCCAGGCTCCTCTGTCCATGGAATTCTCCAGGCAGGAAAACTGGAGTGGATAGCCATTCCCTTCTATAGGGGATCTTCCTGACCCAGGGATCGAACCTGAGTTTCCTGCATCACAGGCGAATTCTTCACCGTATGAGCCACCAGGAAGCCTATGGTTTCTGAATGTGTCGCTTTATTATGGGGCGGCCCAATAAACTCCCAGGATGGTCCACGAAAGCCAACTAGGGTTAAGTACGAGACATCAGAGTTCAACTTGGTTTTTGTTGCCGTTGTTGTTTGTTTCATTTATTCATTAAACAAATATGTGTTCAGAATGTGTTATGAGCCAGGTGGTTTATTAGGTATTGAAAGGCTTTCTCACGGATGCAAAGGAATTCTAAAATGAAGCTCTGTTTATTTTGTCATGCCAGAGTAGACATGTCGAACCTTTTACAATCAAAATCTATACAATCTCTAAAGCTGTCTTTCACCTCCCTTCACTTCCTCTTCTACATTGTCATTGTGTGTGTGTGTGTGTGTGTGTGTGTGTAGGCAAATAATATATGTAGATTTTGTAAGTGTGTCTTTCCTTCTTGGCTGTGAGCTACTCCATAGCATGTACTTTTTATACCTAGTGAGTAACATGCAATAACTACCCGGAAAATGTCTAGGTAAAGAATGAATAGCTTCATTTGGTTCATAATTTAAATATATAAACCTATTTTAATTCTTAAAATAGATAAAATGGTACCCTAAACCTATTAAATTAAAAAACCTATTTAATCTATTACAATTTATATGTGATTTATAGTAATACATTTTAAAAAATGAGTAGAGATGATTTTCAGAGTAATATTACATAAAAGACTGGACTTAATGTTTTCTACAAGTCAATACAAATCATAGCTAATGGTGTTTAATTAAAACCTCTGGCAAAGTCATCAAATAGTGTTCTAGAGAACTTTATGAACATTTTAGTTTACATTTCCATTAATATTTTAACTGGTACAAATCAATTGCAGGTACTAGTGTGGAAATTTATTCTCAGGCATCAGAGCTCAGCCTCCAAGGCAACAAAACTCTGAAACCTTGGATATACAGCATTAATTTTCTCTTCTTCTATGTCTGAAAAAAAAAAGTTAGAGAATTGAAAGAAAAACATCAGTTGGAAACTCTGCAAAAAATGATACACCTCAAATTCTGGCCTGTGTTTATCTTGGATACTTATAATCCATGTATTTCCAAGCAGTTGCTGATTTTCTTCCCCTTTCTTTTTTGTAATGACACTTCTAATTTCCTGATAACACCCAGGCATTTTTAATAGTTAAATCTTTCAGTTTTAGAATCAGCTAGGTGAGAGCAGAGGGATGAGTGAAGATAAAAATATATTTAATATTTCTGATTAATAGGGAAACTAACCTTAGTTACTTCACAACATGGAACTCCTAAATGCATGAAAATGACATATGTTGCATTTTATAATAGTTATTCTTAAAATTTTCTAAATGTGTAGCAGTTCTAAGACACTGAAATTTTGTATTTAAATATATGAAAACAAATAAATAAAAATTAGGATTTATAGTTGAAAAGAGTTCTGAGAGTAATCCATTTTCTCTCTTTTGGGAGGAATTCAATAGGATAATATTTATTGAGTAGTGACTGTCATCCAGTTCAGCAAAGACAGTCATGCTGTCTGCTTTCATGGAGATTACAATTGGTGAGTGAGAATGTGCAAGGGAATAAGTCACAGCTTGCCTTTTTTTTTTTTTTTTGATTAAACTGCAAAACAAAATCCTTCTGAATGCACAGCACCTTTCCTTCTGCCATCACCCTAGGTCATGCTGTAGATGAACATAGCCAGCCTTCCTGAAAAGATCATCTTAGTATACCAGGTTTAATTTTTTAAGTTCCTTTTCCTTCATGCCTGGACTAAAATCTGAACTTTACTATCCTGGTACTTAAGAACTTTCAAAATCTTATTAATTTACCTGTCCTCTGACTGCTCCTCTTTCTAACCTGTTACCTATTATAACTTCTTTATAGCTCTTAACACAATCAGAAGTGATTTTACCTATTAGGATGAAGCTTTCAAGGGCTACTAACTCCAGTATTCTTGCCTGGAGAATTCCATGGATAGAGGAGCTTCAGTTCAGTCGCTCGGTCGTGTCCAACTCTGCAGACCCCATGGACTGCAGCATGCCAGGCCTTTCTGTCCATCACCGAATCCTGGAGCATGCTCAAACTCATGTCCATCAAGTTGGTAATGCTATCCTACCATCTCATCCTCTGTCATCCCCTTCTTCTCCCACCTTCAGTCTTTCCCAGCATCAGAATCTTTTCCATTGAGTCAGTTCTTCATATCAGGTGGCCAGAGCATTAAGGTTTCAGGTTTAGCATCAGTCCTTCCAGTGAATATTCAGGACTGATTTCCTTTAGGACTGACTTGTTGGATCTCCTTGCAGTCTAAGGGACTCTCAAGAGTCATCTCCAACACCACAGTTCAAAAGCATCAATTCTTCAGTGCTCAGCTTTCTTTATAGTCCAACTCTCACATCCATACATGACTACTGAAAAAACCATAGCATTGACTAGATGGACCTTTGTTGGCAAAGTAATGTCTCTGCTTTTTAATATGCTGTCTAGGTTAGTCGTACCTTTTCTTTCAAGGAGTCTTTTAATTTCATGGCTGCAGTCACCATCTGCAGCAATTTTGGAGCCCCCCAAAACAAAGTCTGTCAAGGTTTCCATTGTTTCCCCATCTATTTTGCATGAAGTGATGGGACCAGATGCCATGATCTTAGTTTTCTGAATGTTGAGTTATAAGCTGACTTTTTCACTCTCCTCTTTCACTTTCAAGAGGTTCTTTAGCTGTTTGCTTTCTGCCATAAGAGTAGTGCCATCTGCATATCTGAGATTATTGATATTTCTCCCAGTGATCTTGATTCCAGCTTGTGCTTCATCCAGCCCAGCATTTCTCATGATGTACTCTGCATATAAGTTAAATAAGCAGGGTGACAATATATAGCCTTGACGTACTCCTTTCCCAGTTTGGAACCAATCTGTTCCATGTCCAGTTCTAACTGTTGCTTCTTGACCTGCATACAGATTTCTCAAGAGGCAGGTCAGGTGGCGTAATATTCCCATCTCTTTCAGAATTTTTCAGTTTGTTGTTATCCACACAGTCAAAGGCTTTGGTGCAGTCAATAAACCAGAAGTATATATTTTTCTGGAACTCTCTTGATTTTTCGATGATCCAACAGATGTTGCCAATTTGATCTCTGGTTCCTCTGCCTTTTCTACAATCAGCTTGAACATCTGGAATTTCACAGTTCATGTACTCTTGAAGCCTGGCTTAGAGAATTTTGAGCATTACTTTACTAGCATGTGAGATGAGTGCAATTATGCAGTAGTTTGAACATTCTTTGGCATTGCCTTTCTTTGGAATTTGTCAAAACCAGCTCAACAAGCAGGATTTTTGAAAACGTGATACGGCAAGAGAAAGAGAAACGAGACACAAGAATTTAGAGAAAAGTGAGGATTAGCGGACCAACACCGCTCCAAGGTGAAGGACCGAAACTGAATCCAAGCCAGTTTTATTATACTTTCAGCCATGAATGAAAGAATATGTGGGGAGTTAAACTATAACTCATGTGGCCATCAAGGCCAAAGACAAAATGATCATTAACCATTGAGTAATTAGGAAATAGTAATCAATAACAAATCAGTAACTAAGCCTAATATTCTTATCTATAGATTTTCCACCAGATACGTAAAACATGTGACTCTGAGATGCCAGTTGAGAAAAAGTATGGGGTCGGTTTTCCAATCCCAGGATCATATCTTGTTTTCAAGATTATGAACTGTCCTCTGGACTTGTTCCAAGAGTCTCATGCCTTATAGCATCCAGTTTATCAATAACTATAAATTTCTTTTGTGGCCCTTGCTGGGGCCTGCTTTTCTTTTATTCTTTCTGTATCCTGCAGGAACTGGAATGAAAACTAACCTTTTCCAGTCCTGTGGCCACTGCTGAGTTTTCAAAATTTGCTGGCATATTGAATGTAGCACTTTCATAGCATCATCTTTTAAGATTTGAAATAGCTCAATTGGAATTCCATCACCTCCACTAGCTTTGTTCATAGCGATGCTTCTTAAGGTTCACTTGACTTCTCATTCTAGGATGTCTGGCTCTAGGTGAGTGATCACACCATCATGGTTATCTGGGTCATGAAGATCTTTTTTGTACAGTTCTTCTGTGTATTCTTGCCACCTCTTCGTACCACTTCCATCCTTTATTGAGCCCATCTTTGCATGACATGTTCCCTTGGTATGTCTAATTTTCTTGAAGAGATCTCTAGGCTTTTGTATTCTTTTGTTTTCTTCTATTTCTTTGCATTGATCACTGAGGAAGGATTTCTTAGCTCTCCTTTCTATTCTTTGGAACTCTGCATTCAAATGGATATATCTTTCTTTTCTCCTTTGCCTTTAGCTTCTCCTTATTTCTCAGCTATTTGTAAGCCCTCCTCAGACCACCATTTTGCCTTTTTACATTTCTTTTTCTTGGGGATGGTCTTGATCATTGCCTCCCATACAGTGTCACAAACCTCTGTTCATAGTTCTTCAGGCACTCTAACAGATCTAATCCCTTGAATCTGTTTGTCACTTTCGTTGTATAATTATAAAGGATTTGATTTAGGTCATACCAGAATGGTCTAGTGGTTTTCCCTACTTTATTCAATTTAAGCCTGAATTTGGCAATAAAGAGTTCATGATCTGAGCCACAGTCAGCTCCAGGGCTTGTTTTTATTGACTATATTGAGCTTCTCCATCTTTAACTACAAAGGATATAATCAATCAATCTGATTTTAGTATTGACCTTTTTGTGATGTCCCTGTATAGAGTTCTCTTGTGTTGTTGGAAGGGGGTGTTTGCTATGACCAGTGCATTATTTTGGGAAAATGCTTTTAGACTTTGCCCTGCTTCATTCTGTGACTCCAAGGCCAAATTTGCCTGTTACTCCAGATATCTCTTGGCTTCCTACTTTTGCATTCCAGTTCCCTTTAATGAAAAGGACATCTTTTTTGGATGTTAGTTCTAGAAAGTCATGTAGGTCTTCGTAGAATCATTCAACTTCAGCTTCTTTAGCATTACTGAGTAATATTCCCATCTCTTTCAGAATTTTTCAGTTTGTTGTTATCCACACAGTCAAAGGCTTTGGTGCAGTCAATAAACCAGAAGTATATATTTTTCTGGAACTCTCTTGATTTTTCGATGATCCAACAGATGTTGCCAATTTGATCTCTGGTTCCTCTGCCTTTTCTACAATCAGCTTGAACATCTGGAATTTCACAGTTCATGTACTCTTGAAGCCTGGCTTAGAGAATTTTGAGCATTACTTTACTAGCATGTGAGATGAGTGCAATTATGCAGTAGTTTGAACATTCTTTGGCATTGCCTTTCTTTGGAATTTGTCAAAACCAGCTCAACAAGCAGGATTTTTGAAAACGTGATACGGCAAGAGAAAGAGAAACGAGACACAAGAATTTAGAGAAAAGTGAGGATTAGCGGACCAACACCGCTCCAAGGTGAAGGACCGAAACTGAATCCAAGCCAGTTTTATTATACTTTCAGCCATGAATGAAAGAATATGTGGGGAGTTAAACTATAACTCATGTGGCCATCAAGGCCAAAGACAAAATGATCATTAACCATTGAGTAATTAGGAAATAGTAATCAATAACAAATCAGTAACTAAGCCTAATATTCTTATCTATAGATTTTCCACCAGATACGTAAAACATGTGACTCTGAGATGCCAGTTGAGAAAAAGTATGGGGTCGGTTTTCCAATCCCAGGATCATATCTTGTTTTCAAGATTATGAACTGTCCTCTGGACTTGTTCCAAGAGTCTCATGCCTTATAGCATCCAGTTTATCAATAACTATAAATTTCTTTTGTGGCCCTTGCTGGGGCCTGCTTTTCTTTTATTCTTTCTGTATCCTGCAGGAACTGGAATGAAAACTAACCTTTTCCAGTCCTGTGGCCACTGCTGAGTTTTCAAAATTTGCTGGCATATTGAATGTAGCACTTTCATAGCATCATCTTTTAAGATTTGAAATAGCTCAATTGGAATTCCATCACCTCCACTAGCTTTGTTCATAGCGATGCTTCTTAAGGTTCACTTGACTTCTCATTCTAGGATGTCTGGCTCTAGGTGAGTGATCACACCATCATGGTTATCTGGGTCATGAAGATCTTTTTTGTACAGTTCTTCTGTGTATTCTTGCCACCTCTTCGTACCACTTCCATCCTTTATTGAGCCCATCTTTGCATGACATGTTCCCTTGGTATGTCTAATTTTCTTGAAGAGATCTCTAGGCTTTTGTATTCTTTTGTTTTCTTCTATTTCTTTGCATTGATCACTGAGGAAGGATTTCTTAGCTCTCCTTTCTATTCTTTGGAACTCTGCATTCAAATGGATATATCTTTCTTTTCTCCTTTGCCTTTAGCTTCTCCTTATTTCTCAGCTATTTGTAAGCCCTCCTCAGACCACCATTTTGCCTTTTTACATTTCTTTTTCTTGGGGATGGTCTTGATCATTGCCTCCCATACAGTGTCACAAACCTCTGTTCATAGTTCTTCAGGCACTCTAACAGATCTAATCCCTTGAATCTGTTTGTCACTTTCGTTGTATAATTATAAAGGATTTGATTTAGGTCATACCAGAATGGTCTAGTGGTTTTCCCTACTTTATTCAATTTAAGCCTGAATTTGGCAATAAAGAGTTCATGATCTGAGCCACAGTCAGCTCCAGGGCTTGTTTTTATTGACTATATTGAGCTTCTCCATCTTTAACTACAAAGGATATAATCAATCAATCTGATTTTAGTATTGACCTTTTTGTGATGTCCCTGTATAGAGTTCTCTTGTGTTGTTGGAAGGGGGTGTTTGCTATGACCAGTGCATTATTTTGGGAAAATGCTTTTAGACTTTGCCCTGCTTCATTCTGTGACTCCAAGGCCAAATTTGCCTGTTATTCCAGATATCTCTTGGCTTCCTACTTTTGCATTCCAGTTCCCTTTAATGAAAAGGACATCTTTTTTGGATGTTAGTTCTAGAAAGTCATGTAGGTCTTCGTAGAATCATTCAACTTCAGCTTCTTTAGCATTACTGGTTGGGGCATAGACTTGCATTACTGTGATACTGAATGGTTTGCCTTGGAAATGAACAGAGATCATTCTTTCATTTTTGAAATTGCACCCAAGTACTGCATTTCAGACTCTTGTTGACCATGATGGCTACTCCATTTCTTCTAAGGGATTCTTGCTCACAGTAGTAGAGATAATGGTCATCTGAGTTAAATCCACCCATTCCAGTCCATTTTAGTGCACTCATTCCTGAAATGTTGATGTTCACTCTTGGCATCTCCTGTTTGACCACTTCCAATTTACCTTGATTCATAGACCTAAGATTTAAGGTTCCTATGCAATACTGTTCTTTTCATCACTGGATTTTTACTTCCATCACCCATCACATCCACAACTGGGCATTGTTTTAGCTTTGGTTCCATCTCTTCATTCTTTCTGGAGTTATTTCTCCACTGATCTCTAGGAGCATATTGGGCACCTACTGATCTGGAATTTCATCTTTCAGTGTCCTATCTTTTTTGCCTTTTCATACTGTTCATGGGGTTCTCAAGGCAGGAATACTGAAGTGGTTTGCCATTCCCTTCTCCAGTGGACCACGTTTTGTCAGAACTCTCCACCATGACCCATCCATCTTGGGTGGCCCTACACTGCATGGCTCATAGTTTCACTGAGTTAGACAAGGCTGTGGTCCATGTGATCAGTTTGATTAGTTTTCTGTGATTCATTCTTTTTAATAGCTGGGTAATATTATTTGTGTAAATATACCAAATCTTTATTTATTCCTCTTATATGACATCCCTCATATGGTGAATCTAAAAAGAAATGATGCAGATGAACTTACAGAACAGAAAGAGACTTAAAGAACTAACATATGGAGAAGGATGAGGGAAGAGAGAGACAGAGAGTTTGCGATGGACATGTACACACTGCTATATTTAAAATAGATGACTAGCAAGGACCTACTGTAGAACACATGGAACTCTGCTTAATGTTATGTGGCAGCCTGGATGGGAGGGGCTGTGAGGGGAGAATGGGTACATGTGTATGTATGGCTGAGTCCTTTCACTGTTTACCTGAAACCATCACAAAATTGTTAATCTACTATACCTAAATACAATAAAAATTAAAAGAATAATATAGTGGAAGACCTATAGACAGTAGGAAAGAGAAGCAGCTGATAGGTAAATAAGAAGCTTTACATAATTCTAGCTCTGTTGTACCAGTCAGAGCAGGGAAAGCATATTTCCATCCCCCAGTACGGCATGAATGCCATCAGTTCAGTTCATTTCAGGTGCTCAGTAGTGTCTGACTCTTTGACACCCCATGAATCACAGCACATCAGGTCTCCCTGTCCATCACCAACTCCCAGAGTTCACTCAGACTCATGTGCATCAAGTCAGTGATGCCATCCAGCCATCTCATTCTCTGTCATCCCCTTCTCCTCCTGCCTCCAATCCCTCCCAGCATCAGAGTCTCTTCCAATGAGTCAACTCTTCGCATGAGGTGGCCAGAATATTGGAGTTTCAGCTTTAGAATCTGTCATTTCAATGAACACCCAGGCCTGATCTCCTTTAGGATGGACTAGATGGATCTCCTTGCAGTCCAAGGGACTCTCAAGAGTCTTCTTCAGCACCACAGTACAAAAGCATCAATTCTTCAGCACTCAGCTTTTTCACAGTTCAACTCTCACATCCATACATGACCACTGGAAAAACCACAGCCTTGACTAGATGGACCTTAGTCAACAAAGTAATGTCTCTGCTTTTAAATATGCTATCTAGGTTGGTCATAACTTTCCTTCCAAGGAGTAAGCATCTTTTAATTTCATGGCTGCAGTCACCATCTGCAGTAATTTTGGAGCCCCCCAAAATAAAGTCGGACACTGTTTCCACTGTTTCCCCATCTATTTCCCATGAAGTGATGGGATCGGATGCCACGATCTTCTTCTGAATGTTGAGCTTTAAGCCAACTTTTTAAGTCTTCTCTTTCACTTTCATCAAGAGACTTTTTAGTTCCTCTTCACTTTCTGCCATAAGGGTGGTATCATCTGCATATGTGAGGTTATTTATATTTCTCCCAGCAATCTTGATTCTAGCTTGT
>SJYC01014327.1:0-30652 GCA_006408675.1 Madoqua kirkii
TTGGCTCTCGTGTGCTCTGTGTTAGACAGTGGGATTGTAGACCATAGTTTTTGATATTCAACACACTTTAATACATACAGAAGTAGATGGTGAAGGTAAAGTTTAAGGGAATATAAAATACTACAGTGGCATAACAAAAATATGGAACAATGAAATGTTCCCACAGTCATGGCTACCAAGATGCTGTGGCACCAACACACAATTGTCAACTTGACAGTTTATTTCTGTACAGACTTGATTGATTTACCAGTTTTGTGTTCCTTCTGGGCTCCACATACCACTTTCTTTGTTCTACTTTGTGATACATGGCTTGTATTCCAGAAGTTTTTTTCTTGTTTTTCTTTGCCTTGTCAGCATCAGCCTGTGGTGTAGGGGGGAATCCTCTGGGGAGACTGCAGGACTGAGGGGAGGAAGGAAAGGCTTTCTCTTCTGCTTTCTGCTTGGGTTTGGGTTTTGCTTGTGCTTGTGGTAACAGAAGGGCTCTTGTGGGGGGCAGATCTCCTAGCCGTCCCTATGGCCCTATTGACACCCCAGCAATGGGTGGTGTGTTCCTATAGCAGCCACAGCATCTCCTAATTCAGGAGGTTCAGGCATCTCACTCTACACCTGTGGGCCCCCTCTGAGTTTCTCAGAATCTTTCTGGTTTGCTGCTGGTGTGAAAGAGGACCTCTTGGTGGCTTTCCTCCCAAGAGCAATTCTTAGTTAGAATCAGTTTTTTGTTTGTTTTTGTGCTGTTAGCCTGTACTCATAATCTCACTCGAGTTAGACTCCCAGACTAGACGTTGGAAATGGCAGGATTTATAAGCAAGAGGCAGGGCATCATTTGTTAATCCCAAGACCACAAAACAAAACACGGTTTATCTACATTTTCCTTCACTTACAGTCCACTATCTAATGAGGTGAAGATTGAGGTTCAAGCAGATCCTGACCCTGTCTCAAACCTGCTCAGGGCTTTTAATCAAATAACAGAATGGTTATTTCTAAGTCCCATTGATTCAGGCATTCTGAAAAAAATATTCTGAAGTATATTTGTTCAGATTAATTCTGCTTAAGGACTTCTTTTCACATTTTAAATCTTGGAATCCAAAGATTAGAAAGCAGTCTTCACAGGATGCTGTAGCAGGGAGAACAATTGAGGAATTAAAGAGTTTTATTCTATCTTAATTACCTTCATACTGAAAGTTTCAGTTCAGTTCAGTTCAGTTGCTCAGTCATGTCAGACTCTTTGAGACCCCATGAATCGCAGCATGCCAGGCCTTTCTGTGCATCACCAACTCCCGGAGTTCACTCAGACTCGCATCCATTGAGTCAGTGATGCCATCCAGCCATCTCATCCTCAGTCATCCCCTTCTCCTCCTGCCCCCAGCCCCTCCCAGCATCAAAGTCTTTTCCAATGAGTCAACTCTTCGCATGAGGTGGCCAAAGTACTGGAGTTTCAGCTTTAGCATCATTCCTTCCAAAGAAATCCCAGGGTTGATCTCCTTGTTTACATATTAAATAATTGCTTGGAAGGGGTTGCAAAAACTCCAGTAACAGAATTCCTGACCCAAGTTGATGCCAATCAAGGAAGAGCATACAAAATGTACCAGAGTAAGTACTTCTTAGAGAAGAGCTATATAGTTGCATCTTCATATTTACAGCTGAAGATTAATAAATGTCAACCAAGTTTAGGATGGAAAAGCACCACTAAGGAGGCAAAATCTCTTATGTCTTCCAATATTCAGGTGCTTTGAGGTGTTAGGAGAGTGATTAAGGTGCAGTCACACAGTTCAGGTGTAACATGGCATATGGCACATTTCCTGCCTAGCTGTGCATTTCAGTGCTCTTGTCAGCTAAAATCACCAATTCATTTTTATTGCCACTTACGAATGTGCAGATATGGATTTATTGTTTAAGTAAACTCTCAATAGTGTAATGAATCCTTTATTATTTATACTGATTGTCATCCTAAAATTACCTTAAGGGATATGAGTCTGAAGAGACTTTTACAAATTAAAAAAAAATCTTTCAAAGTAATTATGTAACTAATATTTATTGAAATTTTTCTTAGTTATCATTTTAAATTCCTTAAATTTATAAGCTTACTTAATTTTCACAAGTGTCATTATTTTCCTGGATTTGCAGAAGTAAAAATCAAAGTAAGTAATTTGCTCATGATTATATTTAACAAGTGTAAGAATAGGGATTCCGTTTCAGATATTCTTAATTAAAAAGACTGTGTACACTCTACTGTACCATTCTCAATTTAAATGTTACAGATATTTAAAAAAATTACAACTTCTATGAAAACAAAACACAATGTACATCAATTTTGTACTATTTCTGATAGTCAAAATAAGAAGTGGGTTAAAGATGAGGTACTCTTGGAGATGGGTTTTAAGATATCAATAAGTTATTTGATATTTTCCCTTCAAGAGATGGAGTTTAATCTCTGTCCTGAAGTATGGATGGTACTTAGAGACTGACTATTTTTTAAGGAGAAATATCAGAATGGACAGCTGCTACTTCTGACATTGATTACTAGATGGTGGCTTCCACCTTGAGTATATACTCAGTAGCTCAGTTCTGTCTAACTTTCTGTGATTCCTTGGACTGTAGCCTGCCAGGCTCCTCTGTCTATGGAACTTTCCAGGTGAGAACATTGGAATGTATTGCCACTTTCTTCTCCAGGGGATCCTTCAGACCCAGGGATTGAATCCGCGTCTCCTGCTTCTCCTGGATAGGTAGGTGGGTTCTTTACCACTGTGCCATCTGGGAGGATCATCTTGAGAACACTGTCTCTCATTCTCATGCTTACTCTTGAGTCACAATGCAGGGCAGCTCATACAATCTGCAAGAGAGATCCCTGTAGCAAGAAATGACAGCTCTGGGTTATAGCCTCACAACTGAGCTTGGAAGCTGAGCCTGGAGGCTGAACTTCATGAACAGAAATCTGAGTGTGGAGACAGCAGCTCACAAGTGCAGTTTGATTCCAACTTCGTGGGACATCCTGAGTCACAACCACTCAGGTACTTCCACCTGGAATCCTCAGCCCCATAAACTGAGTGAAATAGTGAATGCTTGATCTCTGTAAAATTTTAAATTTTGATGCATTTTGACAAAATAAGTTTCACTTTACAAAACCAACTATTTTAATTTCTTAGCCTTTTCATTTGGTGTTGATTTCCATTTCCCCCCAATGATTTGCTTATATTGATGTTTTTATTTAATCTTTCATTTTCAGTATCATCATGAAAAAATAGGCATGTAAGTGCATGTCCACAGAAATACACATCATTTTATTTACTCTGCATTTGATTCTCTGAATTTATGGGTGTGGACAGGCAGAATTCTTGTGTTTTTTCTTACATTGATATGTCCATGGATACATATGCACGCAGAAGTTTGGGAGAAGGGAACTGAATATATTCTCTTTTCTCTCATTTAACTCTTTAATAAGAGGACAATGAGAAGTAAATGCTTCTAAATCTGTTGGTAGAGGAAAATTCAAAATCAACATTATAGAAGGTATACCATATATAGAACACAAACCCTACAGACATTACCTATGACCTGCAATGTGTTTCAGAATACACAGCCCTGGATTTGGTTTAAATGAACAGATATCAAACTCTCTTACCACATGTCACCCAGTAAGATTCCAAAAAGCATCTTCTCTAAGGACAGGAGATAATGACACTGTCATGATGCTACTTCATCTGTACAGTCCATCAGATGAACTTGCTTTTGAGGAATAAGAGAAAACAAATGTGCACATATTTTTATTATGTATGTGTAGACTTTCAGTACAGGTATGTGTTTTCATGAATATTTTTTGTAGTACATGACTCATTTAAATGTTCATGGAAATTACAAATACTATCATCTTTTATTTGTCATGTTTTGGTAATATAGAAGGCTCAGATGCTACCCAAAAAAAGGAGAAAGGACTTCCAAGGATAGCATCTGTCTCATTGGCAAAGCTTGCCCCGTCTGTGATTGTAGCCTTGGAATTGCCATGGAATTACCATTGGGTTTGGCACTTCTGAGATTTCAAGCCAGTGGATATCTGTCTCTCTCTCTCTCTTTTTTTTCTTTTAAGAAACCACTGACTTCCAGGTCATGTTCACATTTTGAAAAGTGTAATTGTGTCCTGAAAAAGGTAAGCAGGCCTTCTTTACCTTCTTGTGCATCTCACCATGATGTCAAGCCCTTTATCTGCTAGACGATAATTGGAAGAGGACAGACCATGGTTGCCATATTCTTAGCACAGAAATGTGCTGTGTGGCTGGGCGCCCCTCACCCTTCCACCTGGCTTGGCTACTTTTCCAGTTCACATGCTTCCTTTCTTAATTAGAATTCAAATACACCGACAGTTTTCCTTGCTGTGAGATTGTCTTTTTCTCTCTCCTTAGTGTGGGCATCTGCATGTTATTTTATTATAAATTAAATCTTGGATCTCTTACTAAAATTGGGTCTTTCTGATAAGAAAAATGCATGCCTGTCTGCAAATATCATCTCATTATTTCAGGTAGCTTACCTAATGACATATCCCTATGTGTATCTATTGAAAATTGAGGATATTTTTTCCTAATGACTAAATTGAATCAGAGGAAATATTTTCATATTCACCTTAGTTTACCTAAATGGAAATTTCACAAACTTGGAATAATTTAGATGTTAAGTTAGAGAGCACAACCTGTAACATCAGATTTCTTGAGTCCTTTAATTTATTGCATATAGAATTAAAAGAGAAATAAAGACTAATGGTTAAAAATGAACATATTGATGAGGTAAAATTTACAAGCACATTTAAGCTCATCAGTATTTAGTAAAAACATTCAAGGAATGGTGACATAATAAAACATCTGAATCTGGTTTACAAGGAACAAAAATAAAAGGACCTCACATTACCTCAAACTAAATAACTAAATATTGTAGCCGAATGGCTTGGTTAGGACAAAAGACACTCTTTTTCCCCTTCTAAAGGCAATTTCATAACAACATGGAGATACCAAGATGGTAAGTGACATATCAATTTTCATGTGGATCTGCAGATTACAGATTCTTTTTGATTAGTTCTGAGTTATTAAGTACTTCAGTATTGGGTTACATGTCTTCTGAAAGTCAGAGTATGTACCATTCCACTAAAATAACCTTCAAGAAGAGCGATCCTAAAACCTAATGGAAATTCACAAGCTTAAGAACAAAGCACTACCATTGCAAAGTCTACTTACACGCCACTTTAAAATGCAACTCCAACAGACAATGCATTGTCTTGATCTATTTTGAGAAGAGGTGACTGTAATATCAACTGCCACCTCACGAGTCTTGGGGCAGAAGGAAGTGGAGAGGAAGCTGGATAGACTTTTCAGAGCTAGTTTTAAGCAGCACAGATCTATCAGGTACAGTTCAGTCCTTTAGCAGATGAAGGTATTAAATCCAATCAGATTTCTGTCAGTGTCTTCCCTGATGTGCAAACAGCAGCTTTCAGACATTATCTCCACAGTCTGAAAACCTAACAAAACTGCCCCTGAAGGCAGCTTTCAGTCCTAACGAGCAATAGCTTAAAAGAAAGGCAGCTAAGGATAGCCCTGCCGACATGCTAGCCATCAATAACTATTTGAAATGCTTAATGGATACTAGCACACTGAAACCTCCTTGCTTCTACTAAGAGAAAAACATAAACTATTGTACTTGTTAGGCATGGAAACTAGGCACAAAATTGGTCTGTTTTTATTGGTTCTCTGAGAAGACACTTGGACCATTCTGAGACTTCACAGAGATTATGTACCTGAGGAGTACTCCCGTGTTATTAAACCGATAAAGTAACAAGAGCAAGTCATTTTTTAAAAGGCAGATTGCCCTCCTCATTCTCTATTGTGATTCAGTCTGTTCCACTGTTTGGCTGGATGTCTGGCATAATGAAACTTGCTTTTCATTACGCGGCTGGTGACAGCTTGAGAGTCATTGTACTGTGATGCAGCAAACGACCCACTTTTAAATGGGTTAATGATCAAACGTTAATGGGAAAACTCATTGAAAACAAGCCCAGTTCTATTAGTAGTATTGACCACACGATGGTCAATTGCCTCCTTCCCACCTTTTCAAACAGAATGCTTCTTTTAACACACAACTCTAAAATGTATGCTTCCCAGGTCTTGTCCACCCCATCTCTTTTTGAAACACTAACTCCTCTGGGTTGTTAAACCAACCTCCTCGTGCCCTTTACCCTCACATAGGCGCACCTTGCTGGGTCCTGCCTATTGCCATGCAAACCACATCACTCCTTTCGCAGAAATTTTTCTAATGGATTCCTCTCCACCTTTGCACATCTGTTTTCTTCTTCCATCTTTGCTTCTTGGCATACCCAAGGAGAAGGACCACATTTTGACCCACAGGCTGCTATTCTGTCGTTTTGATCCAACCGCTGGACACATATCTAAAAGTCTGGTGGAGAAGCTCATGTCTCTTTGATATGACCAGTATGGATGGCTCCAATGCAGGATGTATTTCCCATGTGCATTCACAAAGTAAACATACAAAGGACATTTTCTTTTTCCCAACTTGTCATACTTTATAGATCCAAACATGGTACAACTTCCTCTCCCTACCCTCTGTCCCATTATTTTGCTTACCGAGTATTTTGTAGAACAAGAGATCTGGTGTGAGAGGGAATTCACCAGGTTGGGGCAGCAGTGTGGTAGGCTCAGACAGCTATATGGAGGTCGGGGGAGCCTTTTTTAGAGCAAGTGGACAAAGAAAGCACTCTTCTTTCATGCTTTTCTAGAACAATATTTGAAAACTCTATTACATAAATTTCCCTTACCAAGAGAGCTTTTTGTGCTCTCCTGTGCTAAGAAAATCATTATTATCAGTGACTCCATTCCTTTGGCTGCCCCAAATATGGCAATCTGACTCATATAGAGTTACTTTCATCAAGAGATAGGAAAGTGAAACCAGTATACATCCTTTCCTTTAATTACATGCACCATGATACAAAGTGACTTATTCCCTTACAAGAGAGCTTTTTGTGCTCTCCTGTGCTAAGAAAATCATTATTATCAGTGACTCCATTCCTTTGGCTGCCCCAAATATGGCAATCTGACTCATATAGAGTTACTTTCATCAAGAGATAGGAAAGTGAAACCAGTATACATCCTTTCCTTTAATTACATGCACCATGATACAAAGTGACTTAATATCTGGCTTCTTTTTTAGCTTTAAAAAACAAAACCACACACTTGACTTCCAAATCCTAGCTGATTTTCAATCCTCATTCTTTATAGAAGATTTCCTTCCTAGATTTTGGTTATGTACATAATAGAATCTATAACCAAGATTCGGTATAGTATGTTAGTAGATTCAAGGTTTTTTTCCTGATGAATTATTTATTTCCTTGAATTTGGGCTTAAGAATAAACAGAGTCACCTATGCATTCTTGGTTGTAAATATCAGATCCCTATTTTGGATACTGTAAGCAGAGATGAAATTTATGAAGCGTTTCAGAATCTCACAGAAGCAACATAAAGCTGACAAGCTATTGTAAGTAGGGGAGAGAAAAACAAGGGAAAATTGGCTACAGAAACCACATTCAACTCATGCTCTAGGAAGCATCTAAGGACACTGATGCTGGCATGTGGCCCCAGTAGCACCACCCATGAACACATGTGACTGGCAGAGTGAAGGTTATATGGGCCCAGCCTGGCCACCAGGATGAGGACACAAGGAGTTAAGGTCCATAACAGGAGGTGGGAAACCCTTCCACCAATAGTCTGCCTGATATCAAATATCCACATATAGGAAAAGAATTTACATTATGGGAGGCAAACAAAATAAATCACAATCCATGAACACATACTAGTCCATGGAAACCCTCAGGGCCTTTCCTTTCCACCAAATAGTAACACCAGTTACATGTTGTGTAACTGTTCAGTGTACACCAAGTTAAGGGAGGGCTGGTCATCATCTGTGACACCTTATGATTCCCTAGGTCCTGCCATCCAATGCATGTTTGAAAACATTTGCAGAATCAATTTGTTCATCTTCAAAAAACTCTGAGCCTAAAATAACCCATTATAACACGTCCTTATTGTAATAGACAGAATAGTGCCTTACTCTCTACCCCCAAATTGCCTACCTTCTAACCTCCATGATAAGTTACTGTTTCACCTTACCTGGCAAAGGGACTTTGCTGATGGGGTTGATGTAAAAGACTTGATGAGATGTACCTTGGATTGTCTGGGTGGGTCAAATTGAATGAGGGGCATCCTTGAAAAGCACAGATTCTTTCTCAGCTGTAGCCAAAGAGAGATATAATGAAGTGAGATCATAAAGATGAAACATTACTGGCTTTGCAGATGAAGAAAGGAAGCCACAAGCCAAAGAGTGTAAGCAGCCTCTAGAAATTGGAAAAGACAAGGAAAAGGATTCTCCCTGGAACCTTCAGGAAAGAACACAGCCTTGCCAAATACCTTGATTTAACCCAGTGGGATCTGTTGAACTTCTGGCTTTCAGAACTGTGCCAAGATTTTTTTTGAGATGCTAAGCTTGTGGTCATTTGTTACTGTGGTCCTTTGTTACGGCAGCAACAGAGAATAACATAATCATTCTTCTGTGGAATAAACGTACTGTGTCTTCTGTGTTACAGCTAGAGCAGGTGAATCTCAGGGTGAGTGAAGATTTGCTTAATAACAAATGAAATTCAGATATCAGCAGCTAAAGTGATCTTCTCTAGTAATCTGATACAAATTTGGAAGGGTTAAAAAAATAACATAAAATAATAAATAAGGGTTTTCCTAGTAGCCATGTACAAATGTCAGAGTTGGACCATAAAGAAGCCTGAGGGCCGAAGAATTGATTCTTTTGAACTGTGGTGTTGGAGAAGACTCTTGGGAGTCCCTTGGACTGAAAGGAAATCCAACCAGTCCATCCTAAAGGAAATCAGTCCTGAATGTTCATTGGAAGGACTGATGCTGAAGCTGAAGCTCCAATATTTTGGCCATCTGATGTGAAGAACTGACTCATTGGAAAAGACCCTGATGCTGGGAAAGACTGAAGGCAGAAGGAGAAGGGGCAACAGAGGATGAGATGGTTAGATAGTATCACTGACTTAACGGACATGAATTTGAGCAAACTTCAGGAGGTAGTGAAAGACAAAAGAGTCTGGCATGCAGCAGTCCAGGTGTCCCAAAGAGTCAGACACGACTTAGTGACTGAACTGAAGTTGCTCAGTAAAAATTCAGAATTCCTAAGGATCAATGTTATGTTAACACTAAGAAGGGAATTGCTATTATGCAGAGTGTGCTATTGGTTTTACTTGAGAAAAAATATGCAGACAAAAGACATCTGTAACTGAAGCTAAATTTTCAGTGTTCTAGTTATCTACTTATATAGAATTTATATCATCCCTTATGCAAACATTTCCAAGCATATAAATTTGAGGAGTGATCTCTACCTCATGGTGCATGCTGCTTTACAGGCTACACACCCTATAGTACAGGCTGTTAGAGTCATAAATAATTATCTAGAAGCGAAACAAAGATATATTAGTGCATACCAAATTTAATGAATCCTAGAGCTGGTAGGTTGGAGAAGGAAATGGCAACCCACTCCAGTATTCTTGCCTGGACAATCCCATGGACAGAGGGGGTCACAAAAGAGTCGGATATGACTTGACAATTAAAAAGCAACAAGAGCTGGTAGGAAGCCTTTGTACCAAAATGACATTCCAAAATGTCATTACCAAATAATGACAATTTGTTTCCAATACTTTCCCTTAGTAAAATTATATCAAAAATTGGTAAATTCACTGTTCAAAGACTAAAATATAGACAATTATTCCTTCCTGATTGTCAGTCTCTGATAATTTAAAATGTTGTAAATGGGTTCAACGTAACATAATTCTACACAGTGGCATTGTTAACACTTGAGTTTATGTATTCCCATTCTGTTTTAATGTAGTTTTATGAATCTGTAGTAATACACTCATTTCTCAAATTCAGGGGAAATACATAAGAAAAGAATACTCACACTGAAACTGTGGACTTTTTCTTGTTAAAGGAAGGTTAACAGACAGATGAAATATTGACAGGCCAATTTCATTCTTAATATAAACTACAAAATTAAAACAAAATCAAATTCTACTTAGCAAAACCTTATACTGAGATTAAATCCATAGAAATTTAGTGAAATATACCATAAGAGTATTCAGTTCAGTTCAGTTGCTCAGTCGTGTCCGAATCTTTGCGACCCCATGAATTGCAGCACGCCAGGCCTCCCTGTCCATCACCATCTCCCAGAGTTCACTCAGACTCATGTTCATCTAGTCCGTGATGTCATCCAGCCATCTCATCCTGTCGACCCCTTCTCCTCCTGCCCCTAATCCTTTCCAGCATCAGAGTCTTTTCCAGTGAGTCAGCTCTTTGCATCAGGTGGCCAAGGTATTGGAGTTTCAGCTTCAGCATCAGTCCTCCCAATGAACACCCAGGACTGATCTCCTTTAGGATGGGATGGTTGGATCTCCTTTCAGTCCAAGGGACTCTCAAGAGTCTTCTCCAAAACCACAGTTCAAAACCATCAATTCTTTGGCTCTCATTTTTTTTATAGTCCAACTCTCACACCCGTACATGACTACTAGAAAAGCCATAGCCTTGATTAGATGGACTTGTGTTGGCAAAATAGTGTCTGCTTTTCAATATGCTGTCTAGGTTGGTCATAACTTTCCTTCCTAGGAGCAGGCGTCTTTTAATTTCATGGCTACAATTACCATGTGAAGTAATTTTGGAGCCCCCTAAAATAAAGTCTCTCTGTTTCCACTGTTTCCCCATCTATTTCCCATGAAGTGATGGGACCAGATGCCATGTTCTTTGTTTTCTGAATGTTGAGCTTTAAGACAACTTTTTCACTCTCCTCTTTCACTTTCATCAAGAGGCACTTTAGTTTCTGATCACTTTCTGCCATAAGGGTGGTGTCATCTGCATATCTGAGGTTATTGATATTTCTCCCAGCAATCTTGATTCCAATCTCCTCTTTCACTTTCATCAAGAGGCACTTTAGTTTCTGATCACTTTCTGCCATAAGCGTGGTGTCATCTGCATATCTGAGGTTATTGATATTTCTCCCAGCAATCTTGATTCCAACTTGTGCTTCTTCCAGCCCAGCATTTCTAATGATGTACTCTGCATGTAAGTTAAATAAGCAGGGTGACAATATACAGCCTTGACGTACTCCTTTTCCTGTTTGGAACCAGTCTTTTGTTCCATGTCCAGTTCTAACTGTTGCTTCCTGACCTACATATAGGTTTCTCAAGAGGCAGGTCAAGTGGTCTGGTATTGCCATCTCTTTCAGAATTGTACAGTTTATTGTGATCCACACAGTCAATAGGTTTCTCAAGAGGCAGGTCAAGTGGTCTGGTATTGCCATCTCTTTCAGAATTGTACAGTTTATTGTGATCCACACAGTCAAAGGCTTTGACATAGTCAATAGGGCACATGTTTTTCTGGAACTCTTGCTTTTTCCATGATCCAGTGGATGTTGGCAATTTGATCTCTGGTTCCTCTGCCTTTTCTAAAACCAGCTTGAACATCTGGAAGTTCACGGTTCACGTACTGCTGAAGCCTGCCTTGGAGACTTTTGAGCATTATTTTACTAGCATGTGAGATGAGTGCAATTGTGCGGTAGTGAGCATTCCTTGCTTTGAATTTACATTCACACAATTGGAATAAATAATATTTTTGAACTCACAGAAGTTTAATTAAAACTGCCACTATGACTTTTTTCCTCTGTTCCTTTTGACTTAATTATACCATTAGTTTGATTGTTTTTATATTCAGTTGATTTAAATAAGAATTTTGAAAGCAATTTTATATATAAATCCTGGAGACCAGTTCTCTATTCCTCTGGGATTCAGGATGCCAAGTGCTTTATAGTCTCATGTTTTAATAACCTATTTTTTGGAAATAGGCTATATATAGATAGATACAGAGCAGACATCATGGTTGTACTGCTTAAAGAATTTTAACCACAAAATACCATCTGGATCAAGGAATGGAATGTTTTCAGCACTATAGATCATCTCTCATGCCTTCATTCTTTCTTCTCTCCAGAAAAGTATCTACTATCCTGATTCCTAACACCAGAGATGAATTTTGAAGATTTTCAATTTTTGTATATGTCATACCTGTGTCTTCTTTATCTCTGTCATCTTAAATGGATGCTTCTTGAGACAGACATCATATTGTAGCAGTTTTAAATTTCATTTTTATTATTACTTTTCAGTTTATGAATATACCACAATGTATTCGCCCTTCCTGTTTTGGTAGGCATTGGCAGTGAGTTTTGTGCTTAGCTCTTGCTTTATAATCTTCTCATTCACATATGTCTGTTGGTACATAAAATACATATTTCTGTGCCTATAAAACCAGGAGTATAGTTGCTGAGTCACAGGGTATATGTTTGTTCAATTTAGTACATATTGCAGATAGCTTCCTAAAATGGAAATAATAACGTACATTTCAACAGCAAGGCGTATGATTTCTGGTTATCCCAAGACCTAGTTGACACATACATTCCATTTTGGATGCATGGTGGTACTTTGTTATTAACTTGCTTGATACTGAGTTTGAACATCTTTTCATATGTTTATTTAGAAGTCCTGAGCAAAGAGTGTTTAATTCAAACAAAATAGTGGGGTCATAGAAATTTGAAGGTGGTGCTTGAAGAGAGGCTGTATGTGTGTATTGCATGGTGAAGAACAGATATAAGAATTTGTTAGACAAAAATGACATTGAGGGGAAGAGAGGAAGACTTTAGATATAAGCTGGTTCAGAGTAGTGACGGTTGTTGTGGTTTAATCACTAATTTGTGTCCAAGTGATAACTGGCATGAAAAACCCTCACAAAATGCTGCACAAGGGTCCAAGGTGTCTTGAGCATAAAATAGACAAGGAAATTAATGGGAGAAAAGATTATGAAAAAAGATTTGAGCTTTCAAAGGGGCCAAATGTCCTTAGTAAAGAGATAACGTTCTACTATTTAGAAAATAAATATGTAAATTTGATGTTGTTGTAAATAACACCAATTAGAAAAACAGTCATAATAATTGAAACTTGATATAATTTCTGAGGAATAAAGGACATATTTTATGTTCATCTTAATGTTAGATTTGTTTTGCTTATTTTTGCTGCATGTAACATTTCTATCATGTAGAAATCTGTGCGTGCCCATAAAGTAGACAGATTTAGATCCCATTAATGATTAATAATGTTTCAAAATTGAAATCCATGATTCATTGTTTGTACAGAGTAAGCTCTAATATCATGAATGAATAATGGAAAATATTACACAAAGGAATTCATGCTCATTCTATGAATAAAATGGTAGACAGCTTTTGGATAAGCCACACAAATTACTTCACCAAAGAAACCAGTCTGTACACAAAAAGGAAAATTGAGTTTAAGGCTACTAGATGAAAATTTAAAAAAACAGTGGAATTTTCCATATAATGAATATTTAGATGAGTTCTGCTTTCAAAAAAATTATCTTGCTTTAATTTGTCATAAATTTATAGAGTTAGAGCATCATGGATTTGGCTCTTACTAGCCATATATAAGTCTATGACCTTAAAAAAATTGCTTAAATCACATGAGCCTCACAGTCCTACTTGTAATATGGAAATATGGCCGTTTACAGAAATGTTTGCATTTTTAAAGAAGAAATGACTGGCACAAAACTACATTATCATGCTAGTTGATGGTTCCATTTTCTAATTATTGTTTTTCTCTAATTCTTCAGGTAACCTGCATTTCACTCTCAAATACTTAAGGAATTCTTGTTTGAAAGGAAGACAAATATAGCTGTCCTGCTTTTATTCTACAAAGTCAGTGACAGACTAGATATGCTGAAATTTTAGGGCTTTCAGTAAAATTCCATAACTTAATAAATGTGCCATGGAAATACTATAAAGTTAAAATATCTGTTGATACTTGCCCAAACTTAAAAGACTCAAAAAAGTGCTACACAATCACTATGTTTTCTCATTTCCTTAAAATTCTTGAGTAGTAGAGGAATAGCTGATCCATAGTTTTATACAGTGATAAAAAGGATTTATAGATTTTCATTTTAAATTGCCAGTTATGGGGTTCTTATTTTTTAAAAAAGACAGTGTGATGAAATGCTTCTCCTTTTTAAACCACTGACTTTTATCAGCCTCAGGATAACATAGGTTTTAATTTTTTAAAACCAACTTAATATGTAGTAAATAAAAGTGATTTCTGGTGACATATGGCAGTGTTTATTGTCTTCTCATTATCCAAATACCTCTTAGGCTCCAGTCAGTTCAGTTCAGTCGCTCAGTAGTGCCCGACTCTTTGCGACCCCATGAACTGCAGCACTCCAGGCCTCCTTGTCCATCACCAACTCCCAGAGTTCACTCAAACTCACGTCCATTGAGTCAGTGATGCCATCCAGCCATCTTATCTCATGAATGTTTAGCTTTAAGACAACTTTTTCACCCTCCTCTTTCACTTTCATCAAGAGGCTTTTTAGTTCCTCTTCACTTTCTGCCATAAGGGTGGTGTCATCTGCATATCTGAGGTTATTGATATTTCTCCCAGCAATCTTGATTCCAGCTTGTGCTTCTTCCAGTCCAGCATTTCTAATGATGTACTCTGCATGTAAGTTAAATAAGCAGGGTGACAATATACAGCCTTGACGTACTCCTTTGCCTATTTTGAACCAGTCTGTTGTTCCATGACCAGTTCTAACTGTTGCTTCCTGACCTGCATACGGATTTCTCAAGACGCAGGTCAGGTGGTCTGGTATTCCCATCTCTTTAGGAATTATCCTATTTATTGTGATCCACACAGTCAAAGGCTTTGACATAGTCAATAGGGCAGAAATAGATGTTTTTCTGGAACTCTTTTGCTTTTTCCATGATCCAGCAGATGTTGGTAATTTGATCTCTGGTTCCTCTGCCTTTTCTAAAACCAGCTTGAACATCTGGAAGTTCACGGTTCACGTATTGCTGAAGCCTGCCTTGGAGAATTTTGAGCATTACTTTACTAGCATGTGAGATGAGTGCAATTGTGCTTTTTGCCTTCTCATTATCCAAATACCTCGCTAGGCTTATTTCTATTCGGTTCTCTAGCATACCTTCTCAGTGCTCTTTGCCTGAACTTCTATGTTTACTTCCTCGGAATTTGTCTTATGAGTTTACATTCTCCTACGAAATCTCTCTTTCAGCCACAAGTACATTTAATATCTGCTCACTGATGACTCTGAAAAATGTCCATACTCTGCCCTGCCTCCTGAGACCCGGCTTTTACATCTCTGTTTGCACACCTGCATGTAGGTGAGGAATCTCATGTTCAACTGAGTGTGCCCTCAAGAGCATACTTCCGTGTTCCTGTGATCCAACCTAGAAACCCAAAAGATGCCTTGACTTTCCTTTTCCCCTTCTTGCCTATCCCCTCAGCTCCATTTTCTGAATCACTGATGAATGCTGAGTACCTCCTTATCCATCTTTGACTCTCAGACCTTGCTGTAATTGCCCAAATGACACGATTCCTTATCAGCTTTTGCAACAGACTCTATTCATTATTTATATTCACACTTGACACATCACCCACACATTCTTCTCTTAACAGTCTGAGTGATGGTTACTATGTGAACAATCTATTATCCACTCTCCTGTTTAAAATCTGTACATCAATTTGCTTTTAAATTATTTTGAAATACAGCTAATATATAAAAGTATGTAAAACATGAAATAAAGGTAAAAAGCAACAGTAAAATAAATAGCTGTGTACCTACAACACCAGGGCTTCCCTGGTGGATCAGTGGTAAAGAATCTACCTGCCAAGGGGACATGGGTTCAATCCCTGGTCCAGGAAGATCCTCTGGAGAAGAAGATGGTAATCTACTTCAATATTCTTGCCTGGGAAATCCATAGGAACCTGATAGGTCATAGTTCATGGAGTCTAAAGAATCAGTCACGACTTAGCAACTAAACAACACATACAACCAAGTCAAAGCTTAGGACATTAAATGCAGGTCCAGTATCCACTCCCTGACCACTCCTTTTTTTTCTCCTTGAAATCAACCACTGTCTTGAAACCTATCCTGCCCTACATCCTCTATTTCCTTCCTTATCCAATTATGCCTCCCTAATTAAAACTCTATCAAGTGTTGTGTAGCTTAGACACCATATAACTGGAAATCACACTTTGTTTATCATCTAAGACAGACTTCCTTCACTCCATAATATGCTTCTGAGAAACAAGGCTTCTGAGAACGAGCTTTTATTTCTTTTCTTCTATGATATCCATTCTAGACTGACGTACATTCTGTTTTCAATATTTTGCTATTTTGACCATTCTTACTATTGACTCTCTTGTAACTATCCTCATTCACACATGTGAGAGAATCTCTAGCTACATGCTCCATAGCGTAGGTCCTGCATTAGAGGGAACTGGGCAGAGCTTCCCAAACAACACTGTGCTCTAGAATCACCTGCTGCTGCTGCTGCTGCTAAGTCACTTCAGTCAAATCCGACTCTTGTGTGACCCCAGAGACAGCAGCCCACCAGGCTCCCCCGTCCCTGGGATTCTCCAGGCAAGAGCACTGGAGTGGGTTGCCATTGCCTTCTCTGATGCATGAAAGTGAAAAGTGAAAGGGAAGTCACTCAGTCGTGTCTGATTCTTTGCTACCCCATGGACTGTAGCTTCTCCGTCCAAGGGATTTTCCAGGGAAGAGTACTGGAATAGGGTGCCATTGCCTTCTCCATTAGGATCACCTAGGAGCGTCCAAAGCTCCCAATGCCCAGGTCTTATCAATTAAGTCAGACTGGCTGGAGATGGAGCCACAAATCACAAGTTTATAAAGACCCCAGATGATTCCCATGTACAGCCATTTGGGAGCTGCTGGGATAAGGGTTAGCTTTGCAAGGTGTTGCCAAAAATGCTTTTCAAATTGGTCGTATTCATCTCTCCAACTCTAGCAACAGTGGGTAAGTGTTTAAGTTTTTTCATATCTTCAACAAAATTTTGTATGAATTGATTTTTAAAATTTTTGTCAAACTGGCAAATAAGCCATAGCATTTACGGGGGTTTTAGTTTATATTGCCCTTGGTTTCTTGTGAAGCTGAACATGTGTTTAATCTTCTAGGTGGGCCGTTTCCGTTTTCTCATCCTTAAAATTATTTTTAGGCATCTGTTTGGCACTACAGAGGTTTGTTTCTCTAAATGATTTGATAGAAAATATCTGCATTTTTATGGAAAATCTTTTGATATTTATACATTTTTATCTGGCTATCAGAGCTCTGCCCGATTCCTAGCTTTTTCAATTCCTTCCCTCCCCAAATTATGTACTTGATCAATTTTTTTTGGAGACAGGAGAATTTGTTATGTGGATTATTATGCTTTTTTTGCCTCAAATCTCAGTGGAGTCTAACATTTTTAAATTGAACTATCCCTGTGTTCCTTGACTAAGCCTTCTGTGTCTATCGTATTATTTCAGTGTACAGCTAAATTCTGTTAGCTAATATGTGGTGAATTTGCATCTATTATTTTGAAGTGATATCTGTCAACAATTGTATGTGCATTTACATGTGGTATTTATTTTTTTCAGGTTTATTTTAAGCATATTATTTTTTTACTCCAGAAAGCTTTTCTTCTATATTTTTAAGAAAATAACTTATTTTCCAATTGAAATAGTTTTGTTTATAAGACACTGAAGTTAAACAGTTAAGTCTATATGATAAGAAGCATCCTAACTCACTAGATAAAAAGTCTAGCTTTATTTTCTAGCCATGCTACCTTCTGCAATTCACATATCAGCTGTGTGTGGGTGGGTGCTTTTTGATAACAAAACAAGAAAAATTAGTTAAAAGCATTCTCTGTGAGCTTTTCTTTTTTGTCTGTCTGTTCTTAAAGGATCAAGTAAAGGTATGATACATCTAACCAAGTGACTGTGTAGAAGGAGCAGGGCAAAGGTTAAGACCGCGGATGGTGGACCAACAGTGCCCGAATTTAAATCCGATTTCTGCCAGGTACTAGCGTTGTGATCTGGGGGAGCTTTTGTTCCTGCGTGCCTCCAGTTTCTCGGCGGTAAGATATGCCGGGGGTAGTAGCCAGAATATAGGTTGGCAATATGGATTCAATGAGTTCATATTTGCAAAGTACTTAAAATAGTTTTCTGTTGCCCAGGTGGCTCAGCAGTAAAGAATCCACCTGCCAGTGTCAGAGACGAGGGTTCAGTCCCTGGGTTGGGAAGATCCCGTGGAGAAGGGAATGGCACCCCACTCTAATATTCTTACCTGTGAAATCTCATGAACAGAGGAGCCTGGCAGGCTACAGTCCATGGGGTGGCAAAGAGTCGGACACCATTTAGTGAATAAAGAACAACAACAATAGCAAATAAAGTAGTGCTTGGCACAGAATAGTACTACATTCAGGTTGCTAAGTAAGGCGGGGAGAACGTGTGAATTCCATTTCATCTCCCTTGTCTCCCACCTGAGGCTGCCTGCACCACCTTTTAGAATCCTGAGAGATGAGTTCATACACTTGGCTTTTAAGGAGTATATGTAATACAGATTTTTTTTTTTCCCTGTACTGAGATGAGTAGCTATTTGACTTGTTTCTAGGCTTTTGAAGTATTTTAGGGTAAAATAATTTCTTCCTTGAGGATATTTCCCTCTCCTTTCTGCCATTGCTTGTTCAGGACATCATTAGTTCCTGATGGTTATTCTCCTTGGCTGTTTCTCACTTTTTCTCCCTCAAAGACACAAGATGTGTGTCCAGCTCTTCTTTCAACTTCCGAGTGTTCGCATCTTTGGCACCGGTGAGCAAGGGCTTGTTTGGAAAGAGACTCTCAGTCTTTGCACCAATACTGAGTCTCTTCTCTTACTCCATTTTTTTCCTCAATGAGAGGAGGGCATCCTGAGGTGTGTTAAGATTCTTCATCTCGGTGTGGCTTTCTGATGAGGGATTAGAGAAGCTGCTTGTCCATTCTGTCAGTTTGATTTTAGGGTTAAAAACTGTATAAAACACATCTACCGGAAAAAATACCCAAGAGGGGCCCAAACATATATAGCAAAACTAATGGTGTGTAAAATACTAAGTTTTATATCAGTTTCTCATTAAAAATAGCTGGATCTGAAGAAATGTACAGATGAAAATTTTACCTAATATGTATGGATAAATAAATCTTTATTTCCTAGTGACTACTTGCTATGTTTAGAGCTGCATATGCACACGTGTTGTCCATCACAATAACAATACCATTTTTATCTGATGTCCTACTTCTAAATAGAGAAGTGTCGTAGTGATAAGTTCCTGGCAACCAGTGTATGTCCCTGTAACTTACATATTTACAGACTCATCCTAAGGCTCATCCTAAAATGTATTTCATTTTAGGAATAGAAATAAGACCACTTGAAAATACCTTGCCTGCATTCGGCATTTTCAGAGTAAGGTATAATTATCTTCCATTGTTTCTTTTTTGACTTAAAAACAGTTTTAGCTCATCTATGCAGACTCTAGAAATTCCTTCTTACTGGTGAAGGTCAGTGAAACAACTGAAACAGATGTACTTAGAAAAAGACAAAAACTCCTTTTACACAGGAAAGTAATCAAAACTTTTTATGATAGGCCAATTGTTGCAGAAAAAGAAACCTATTTTTAAATGAAAAAAGAGAGGCTTCATCAACTCAGTTCATACAGGGTACCTTATCTTATCAAGTGTTTCACTAAAGTTCATTTTCATCTGTGTCTAGATTTCAGTATCATTTCCACAGTTCTTGAACACTGGTGCCCTTTCTTTTTTTTCAGCCCTAAAAATGGAGTTGTCAGAACAGCAAAGAAACATAACATCTGACAGAACTGTAGGAGCCAACATTACTTCATTAACTGAAAAGCTTCTTAAGTTATAAAATTGGGAAACTAAATCCATTTGAAATTCTCCTCAGGCCAGATAAGAAATATAACTTTGAGGACTTACCCTGTAATTCGATCTATCATTGATCTCTAGATGTCCATATGAAATAAATCATTTTCTTTAAGACTGTAAAAATCACTATTCTTTCAGTTCATGAACTACAAAATTTATTGTCTTTACAGGTACACTTGTGTTTTAACATGAACTTTTGCTTTAACTGCTCCCAGAACTATTCATAGTTATGCTAAAAAAGCTTCTAGCATTTTTATTGTAGAAATCAGCTATGCTCTTGATTGGCCAAATTAAGATTCAATGTAGTCATATATATTTCAGCTGTCTCACCAGGCAGTTAAAGGTTCAAGAGAAAATACTCATGACCACAATAGAAGAGTATGGATATGTCTTCCAGAAACTAGTGGAAAGAGTCCTGCTTTCTTTTTAATTTAACATCATTGACCTTGACGATAATTTTCTTGTATGCCTATCTATACCACTTTGTGTTTTCACGTAAAAGTTATTAGTTAAGAGATCCATAAAAGTGAATATAGACAGTTGTATTCCTATTTATATAAAGTTCAAAACAGATAAAATGAATGGTTAAGGATACCTAGTGATAAAAGCAAGGAAGGGATTTCTAGAAAGGTTAGGGAAGTGACTGTAATTTAAAGGATGTATTCAACAGCAGGAGCTGTTATGTTGGAATGAAAGCTATATCAACTACTTGACTTGGGTGGTGTGATAATGGCATTCTCTGTATACTAATTTCTCAAGATTCACATTTTTATTTTATGATATCCTCTATTTATATTTTGTTTCAATTAAAATTTTAATGGTAACAAAAGATTACCTTACAGAACAATTCTAATATGGTCAGAGCAAAAGTAAGGTAAATTTGATTAAAATGTTAAGAATTTTATTGATTAAAAACAAGTATAAAGTAGAATAAAATTTCCAGCTCTATTTAATTTTAAAGAGCAGAAAAAGTAATCTAATGTTCTTATTTCTCCAGTTCTGGCTTGCCCTTAAAATGGAGTTGAAAATTCAACATTATAAATAGAATTGATTAAAAAAAAAGTTGTAATTGTTGTCAACTTCAGCTGTATGTGTATATGTGAGATTATATGCTGAGACTGGAATTATAGGCAACAATATAAATTATTTTACCAGATAAGCATCTCTTATTATAGTTTAAACCCTCAAAATAAAGAAGAGACACAATACTAGATATCACATGATTAATAAACACTAGCAAACATTTCCAAATGTATACACACTTCACAGATAATCTAGAGTGGAAGTTCTTAATGTCTGAATTAGTTTGAATTGATATTTACATTTTATATGTTATAAAATATTTTTGATATCAAAATAGCACAGCATTTTAAAAGGAAAATGTAGAATCAATGACTTGTGACAATTTAGATGTTAAATACTTCAAAAGCTAATGATTAAATTAGGTTTAGAGTTATAGAACACATTTTTCTTGGTTGATGCTGATTTATATAAATGTTCCTTGATTGAAAGCCACTATTAACTCCTATAGGATTTGTAGAAGACAGTGAGGTAAATAGAGTGTTCTTACTCAAGCACTTGGAGTTATTTTTCTAGGCTGTATATGCTACTTAATATTCACTTAGGTAGGACTTTTGAGCAAGAATTTTTAAGTGCAGTGAAGAATCTAAATTCAAAATTTTAATCATTTTAAAGGTATTTATATCATTGGTATACACATCAAAAACAAGTTAATGACTAAATAGAGGTCAGTTAAGTCCATTGAACTATTGTGATAACTATCAAAATAAAAAACTCTGCACACACTTTGAGAAAGGTTCATATGGGACCCTGTACCTTACAGTTTCATCTACAAACAAGCAAGAAAGTCTCAGGAAGAAATGAAAATGTTTTCCCTGTATTTAAAGATGATTTTTTTCAGAAATAAAAATAGCATTTATACTGTCACTTGAAAAATGTGTCCCCAGATCTTTCTTCAGTACAAAAATTAGGCATAAAAAGAGGCAGAGGGGATAAAATTCAGTTTATGTTTGAGACAGCCTAATGCAACACAAAATGCCAAAAGCTAATGGTGTAAGGGAAAAAATTGCCTTAGGTCATACCCGAGACCTCTCAGCAGAGGTGAAGAAACCTGCTTATCTGAGACATGCAGGGTGTAGGTACCTTATGATCTGAATCAAATGTCCCAGGGGCAGTAAAGTTGCTGTTAAGGGGTGAGGATGCTTACCTTACTCTAGAGTAAGTGGTGACTGACTAAAACAATAGAAAAAAACAAAAACAAAATAGCTCCCAAACATGGAGTTCTTAATTAAAAAAAAATGCTTGCATATTCTTTCAATCATAACAAATGCTAATCAGATAATAGGTTTAAATAGCGTATACCTAAAGAAGCATTTTTTTACATCGTAGAAAGGAATTGTTGAATTTCTTCAATAATTTCAAGTCTTTCACTGATACTTGCATTCCTATATGACCGGGATCCTTGTAAGAAAAGAGACACAGGGTAGGTCACATGAGGATGGAGACAGTGATGTCAAAATGATTAACCCCAAGGATGGCCAGTAGCTATGAGAAGCTAGGACAGGCAAGGGAGGCTCCTCCCCTAGATCGCTCATAGCAGGAACCAGCCCTGCTGAAGCTCTTTGTTTTGGACTTTTGTGGGGCAGTACAGTTCTGTTCAGAGAAGGCAATGGCACCCCACTCCAGTGCTCTTGCCTGGAAAATCCCATGGATGGAGGAGCCTGGTAGGCTGCAGTTCATGGGGTCATGAAGACTGAGCGACTTCACTTTCACTTTTCACTTTGATGCATTGGAGAAGGAAATGGCAACCCACTCCAGTGTCCTTGCCTGGAGAATCCCAGGGAAGGGGGAGCCTGGTGGGCTGCCGTCTGTGGGGTCGCACAGAGTCAGACACGACTGAAGCGACTTAGCAGCAGCAGAAGCAACAGTTCTGTTGCTTTAAGCCACCCAAGTTTGGGGGTTTTGACTTTTTCTTCACACTTATTTGTTTTGTAAAGCCGATTTTAAAAGAAATCCACTCAGTCTCAACAAGTGATATGACAATCTGAAAGAATAGCATGAAAAATTTTGTCATAAAATTTTAAGTCTTTTCTAGTTACAAGAAGCTACTCTTGGCCTGTGAACATCATGGAGTCAAGATTAAGACAAGCTTTTGAATATCTTTGAATACAGTGGTTTGTGCTGAGTGCATGCTAAGTCACTTTGGTTGTGTCCAATTCTTTGTGACCCTCTGTGGACTGTAGCTCACCAGGTTCCTCTGTCCATGAGATTTTCCAGCCAAGAATACTGGAGTGGGTTCCCATTCCCTTCTCCAGGGGCTCTTTCAAACCCAGGGATCAAATCCCAGACTCTTAAGTCTCCTGCATTGGCAGGAAGATTCTTTATTGTTAGTGCCACCTGGGAAGTACAGTGAATTCTCTGTAAATACCCATTCAAATGGATTGATAACTTGGGTCATAGTTGGGGGGGTAGGGAAGAAATGCAAAGTAATATTTGCACTTTATTTTGCATGATTACTTGTTATAATCTATAGAGAATAAAAAATTATCCAAAAAATCACAGTACTTTTAAAAATACATGGATATGCAAGGGCTACCAAGAGAGATCAAAGCCACAAGACTTTGTTCTTTACCTCTGGGACAAGCGTCTGGTTCTCTGGCCCATGGCGTGTTTAGACACAGAAGCATAAAGGGTGAGTGTGCATCTCTGTTAACTACCAGATGGTGTTCCTTCATGGATTTATTTTTTCTATATGACATTCTTGATATATTCTCTTACTACATTAATGTCTTATAAAAGATCTTCAAATTATGAAGAGAAGCTCTGTATGTGTGGGTGTAGATGGATGGATGCGTCTGTGTTTTTGTAATAAATAGTCTTTGTCATGAACATTTCCCTGGAGGCTTACTTTAGAACTGTCTGACTCGTGGTCCACCCGCCGGATGAATCTGTGTTTTAATGTCACTTGCCCAGAGAGTCTGTCTTGCCTTGCTTTCTTATGGACTTCTACTTCACTCTTAGGTTATGCATTTTGACACTCCATCTGGCATTGAGAACCGTGACAGAGCTCACAGTAGAACAGCCTGTCTTGTTAGAAGCTGAAAGTTTTAATAATCTGTCTTCAACCGTTTGGAGATTTGTTCCCTGTCCTCCTAATGATAGTGAGCCCTCAAAAGCAGCACGTGTGATTGGATCCTTGGGATGTGTGAGGGCACACGTCTATTTCTCTGATAACCTGCAAGTGCCAGTCTACTCCGGAGCATGTGGAAAAGGCATAAAACCCAGAGGACTCGAAGAGGCAGTCAGCTAGGAATACACTGTTAGGATAGATGGAATGGTTCCTATTTATGCATAATAGAAGTTATTGCTTAACAAATGCTGAGTGTTTACTAGCTATCAAAGAAACATTTGTTTTATAATCTTTATTTCTGAGTTGTTGATATGTATGAATATGAATGGCAAACTGAAGTCTTTGATCATTGATTATTTTCTTATTATTGTATCAAAATATATGGCATGGATAATGTTCAGAATATTCCAAGTATTTTTTTTTAATTCATTAAATTTTAAGGCATTAGTCAGCTATTCAATTTCCTAAGTTTCAGTTTGGGATATTTTATGACATACATTAATGATTTTAATTTTACTTATTACCCTTTTCACCTTTGTCCATTGAACTGGTAATAGCATCAAATCATTATTGCAATATTAACTATATTGAATAGTAGTGGTGAAAGTGGGCACCCTTGTCTTGTTCCTGACTTTAGGGGAAATGCTTTCAGTTTTTCACCATTGAGGATAATGTTTGCTGTGGGTTTGTCATATATAGCTTTTATTATGTTGAGGTACGTTCCTTCTATTCCTGCTTTCTGGAGAGTTTTTATCATAAATGGATGTTGGATTTTGTCAAAGGCCTTCTCTGCATCTATTGAGATGATCATATGACCTTTATTTTTCAATTTATTAATGTGGTGAATTACGTTGATTGATTTGTGGATATTGAAGAATCCTTGCATCCCTGGGATAAAGCCCACTTGGTCGTGGTGTATGATCTTTTTAATGTGTTGTTGGATTCTGATTGCTAGGATTTTGTTCAGAATTTTTGCATCTATGTTCATCAGTGATATCGGCCTATAGTTTTCTTTTTTTGTGGCAATAAATGGATGTTGGATTTTGTCAAAGGCCTTCTCTGCATCTATTGAGATGATCATATGACCTTTATTTTTCAATTTATTAATGTGGTGAATTACATTGATTGATTTGTGGATATTGAAGAATCCTTGCATCCCTGGGATAAAGCCCACTTGGTCGTGGTGTATAACCTTTTTAATGTGTTGTTGGATTCTGATTGCTAGGATTTTGTTCAGAATTTTTGCATCTATGTTCATAAGTGATGTAATAAAATTAGGTATTTCTTTTTCCTTCCCATTCTTTTACCCGTTCTCTTTTCCATTCATTTTGATTGATTATGTTTCTTGGGGCTTCCCATGTGGCACTAGTGTAAACAATCCTGCCTGCCAATGCAGGAGACATTAGAGATATGGGTTTGGTCCCTGGGTTGAAAAGATCTCCTGGAGAAGAGCCTGGCAACCCACTCCAGTATTCTTGCCTGTAGAAATCAATCCCATGGACAGAGTATCGTGGAGGATGGCAGTCCCCAGGGTCACAAAGATTCAGACTGACTGAGGTGACAGCACACACACAATATATATATATTTCTTAATGTTTAACTTTTTACTGTTTCATGTTCTTATGACTCTATTATTTTCTACATCTCAGTTCAGTTCAGTCACTCAGTCGTGTCCGACTCCTTGTGACCCCATGAATCGCAGCACGCTAGGCCTTCCTGTCCATCACCATCTCCCGGAGTTCACTCAGACTCACGTCCATCCAGTCCGTGATGCCATCCAGCTATCTCATCCTCGGTCATCCCCTTCTCCTGCCCCCAACCCCCCGCAGCATCAGAGTCTTTTCCAATGAGTCAACTCTTCACATGAGGTGGCCAAAGTACTGGAGTCTCAGCTTTAGCATCATTCCTTTCAAAGAAATCCCAGGGCTGATCTCCTTCAGAATGGACTGGTTGGATCTCCTTGCAGTCCAAGGGATACTTCAAGAGTCTTCTCCAACACCACAGTTCAAAAGCATCAATTCTTTGCTGCTCAGCTTTCTTCACAGTCCAACTCTCACGTCCACACATGACCACTGGGAAAACCACATTAAATTATTACTAAACAGTTGGAACATAGAAGGAAACAATACCAATATATAAATGGAAAACAAAGAATTAACGAATCTTTTGCCAGCTCACATATTTAAAACATTTCAACATTCTAAAAGAAAATTTTTGTTTGTAAAATTTCTGCTTTCACTATACTTTAATATAAGGAAAAATCCTTGTCTTTCAGTCATTCAGTGTGTCTGACTCTTTGTGACCCCATGGACTGCAGCACGCCAGGCTTCCCTGTTCTTCACCATCTCCTGGAGCTTGCTCAAACTCATGTCCATTGAGTTGGTGATGCCATCCAACCATTTCATCTTCTGTCGTCCCCTTCTCGTCCTGCCTTCAAACTTTCCCAGCATCAGGGTCTTGGTGGCCAGAGTATTGGAGCTTCATCTTCAACATTAGTCTTTCCAATGAATACTTAAGATTGATTTCCATTAGGATTGACTAGTTTGATCTCCTTACAGTGCAAGGGACTCTCAAGAGTCTTCCCCAACACCTCATTTCAAAAGCATCAATCCTTCAGTGTTCAGCCTTCTTTACGGTCCAACTTTCACATCCATACATGACTAATGGGAAAACCATAGCTTTGACTATACAAACCTTTACTGGCAAAGTAATGTCTCTGCTTTTTAATATGCTGCCTAAGTTTGTCATAGCTTTTCTTCCAAGGAGCAAGCATCTTTTGATTGCATGGCTGCAGGCACCATCTGCAGGGATTTTGGAGCCCAAGAAAACAAATTTTGCCACTGTTTCCACTGTTTTCCCTTATTTTTGCCATGAAGTGATGGTACCGAATGCCATGAACTTAGTGTTGTTGTTTTCTTTACTGTTCAGTTTTAAGTCAGCTTTTTCACTCTCCTCTTTTACTTTCATCAAGAGACTTTTTAGTTGTTCTTTGCTTTCTGCCACAAGGGTGGTATCATCTGCATATCTGAAGTTATCATATCAATACTTCTCCTGGCAATCTTGATTCCAGCTTGTGCTTCATCCATCCTGGCATTTCACATGATATACTCTGCATCGTGAGAAATTCTGGGCTGGATGAAGCACAAGCTGGAGTGGAGATTGCCGGGAGAAATATCAATTGGACTCAGACTCAGACAAGCTTATTATATAATCATGACTCAGTTACTAACTTGTTAAGAGACATTAGACAAGGTTTCATAAAAATAGATGCATATATAGATAGAAAGAAATATGCAATTTAATCAGAAAACTTCAAAAGTTTGCTCTGAAGATTACACATGAAACATGTAATAAAAGACCTAGCATATTTTGGGGACCAAAATATTTTTTTAAGCATTTTCTTCTTTTCACAGTTAGTTTCCAAGAATAATGAGACTGACTATTAGTATTATTTCTTCATCATTTCCATTACTTCTTTAAACTCTGTGTTATTACTACATGCATTAGACTTACTGGATCTGCTATTTTAGGTCAGTCACTTAAAAATTAAAATATAAGTTAAAATCATTTCTTATCATTCCTCTTCCTATGACATATGTTAAAAGATGAAGAGATTATTGCTCAGTATCTGAAAATAAAATAAAGCTGAACTTATTGATTACTATGACAAGGGAGAGATGCACTCATAATATCTCTCCAAGCAGAGTGTATATTTGATATTATATAGGGCTTTTGGAAAGCATGGAGTACAAAAATTGTTGGAAAATCAGAACTAATAAGCTTGTCATAATCAGTAGAAATGTGCTTAGTCAGGTGAAACTGTTACTGATTGGTTGTCATTCCAAGACATATTTATCAGAATGAAGTTGTCCCCAATTGACTTTCAGAAGAAAGAGACACTTATCAGTTGCCTTAGTCAAGTGTGATCACTCTAAAGAAAAGTGGGTGAAAATGTTAGTCACTCAGTCATGCTTGACTCTTTGTGACCCCATGGGCTGTAGTCCACCAGCCTCTTCTGTCCACAGAATTCTCCAGGCAAGAATACTGGAGTGGGTTGCCATTTCCTTCTTCAAGGGAAATTCCTGACCCAGGGATTGAACCTGAGTCTCCCACATTACAGGCAGACTCTTCACTGACTGAGCCACAGGGAAGACCTAAGGGTGGATACAAATTAAAAATAAGAGGCTCAGTTCTCCTTGTTGACCACAGAGAAAGACTTCAGTCCCTTCCTTTTTTTCAGGATTTACTTCTCCATCCTTTTTGTGCTTTACTGTGCTGTACTTAGTCTCTCAGGTGTATCTGACGCTTTGTGACCCCATGGACTGCAGCCCACCAGGATCCTCTTTCCATGAGGATTCTCCAGGCAAAAATCCTGGAGTGAGTAGCCTATCCCTCTTCAGGGGAAATTCCTGACCCAGGAATCAAACCAGAGGCTCTTGCGTTGTAGGCAGATTCTTTACCAGCTAAGCTACCAGGAAAGCCTCCATGCTTTTTCAATGTATGTAAATCTTCATAACTATTAAATTAGACTCTTGCCTGTCTCTCATCTCAGCAAAATTTCCTCAAGGTCCTGGTAGCAATCTTTTTGAAATGCAAACCTCAAGGGATAGTGCATCTATCTTTCAGTTACTTGTGGGAGAGGAAAAGCTTGTCTATAGTGGGCAATTTACTCCAAGTTACAATGAGAAGCTAGTATCTCCTTTGCGAGAATTCAGCAAAGGAGATCTCCACATTTACCATTATAGTGTTAAGTAAAACTGTGTGCCAGAGGACATGTTCAAGTGCACTTACTTGAGAACTACTTACTGTCTGTTTGGAAAACATGTATGTAATAGGTTGCATATAGCTTGGCTATATAAGAGGACGAGGTGTATTTCTGTATTTACAGTGCCTTAGGTATGGCCTGGGGTGTACACCACATTTTGACTCAATGCTTATTCAATAATAAAACTATTGAAAGAATGTTTTTTTTTGTAATTATATTGCCCCAACAACATTAAGGTAGAGTTTTTTTTTTTATTAACTTTTGAATGTATATCAAACAAGTTTTGTTACTTACTTTTTTACACGCTACATCCATCTTTCCCTAAATCTCTGGAAATTTTAGAATTCTCACATGTTTTCTGTTGGTCCTATACAGCACAATAGGCATTAAAGTTTAATAAGCACTCTAGGCTAGAAACATGATTCCACCAATTAAGTACACCATTATGAATTCAAATTCTGGGGTTTGACTTCCAGCCTACTCTTTACTAGCTATGCGTCTATGTGCTTTTGAACTCTGGTGTTGGAGAAGACTCTTGAGAGTCCCTTGGACTGCATGGAGATCCAACAAGTCTATCCTAAAGGAGATCAGTCCTGGGTGTTCATTGGAAGGACTGATGCTTAAGCTGACACTCCAATACTTTGGCCACCTAATGCGAAAATCTGACTCATTGGAAAAGACCCAGATGCTGGGAGAGATTAGGGGCAGGAGGAGAAGGGGACAACAGGGGATGAGATGGCTGGATGGCATCACAAACTCGATGGACATGCATTTGAGTGAACTCCAGGAGTTAGTGATGGACAGGAAGGCCTGGCGTGCTGTGATTCATGGGATCACAAAGAATCGGACACGACTGAGTGACTGAACTGAACTGAATTGATGGACAAATTATTATGTGCTAGTTTCTTTATGTGGCTTTTATCATGCTCATCCTTGCATGAAATATTTTCTTGATATCTCCAATTTTCCTGAAGAGATCTCTAGTCTTTCCCATTCTATTGTTTTCCTCTATTCTTTGCATTGTTTTTCTTTAAGAAGGCCTTCTTATCTCGCCATCATAAAGGAAAGAAATTATAAGGATTTAACAGAAGCAGAGGAGATTAAGAAGAATACACAGAACAATTGTACTAAAAAGCTCTTAAAGACATGGAAAACTATGATGTTGTGGTCACCCACCTAGAGCTGGACATCCTGGAATGCAAAGTCAAGTGCCTCAGGAAGCATTACTACTAACAAAACTAGTAGAGTTGATGGAATTCCAGCTGAGCTATTAAAACCCTAAATGATGATGATGTTAAATGTTAAAGGGCTGCACTCAGTATGTCAGAAAACTTGGAAAACTCAGCAGTAACCACAGGACTAAAAAAGTTCAGTCTTTATTCCAATCTCAAAGAACTGTAATGACAAACAATGTTCAAACTACCATACAATTGTGCTCACTTTTTATGCTAGCAAGGTTATGCTCAAAATCCTTCAAGCTAAGTCAGCAGCATATGAACCAAGAATTTCCAGACATAAAAGCTGAGTTTAGAAAAGGCAGAAGAATCAGAGATCAAATTGTCACCATTCATTGGATTAATGAGAAAGCAAGGAAGTCCAGAAAAACATCTACTTCTGCTTCATTGACTAGACTAAAGCCTTTGACTATGTGGATCACAAAATCTGTGGGAAATTCTTAAAGATATGGGAGTACCAAACCTGATGTTGAGAAAGATTGAAGGCAAAAGGAAAAGGGTAGCTGAGGAAGAGATGGCTACATAGCATCATGGACTCAATGGGCTTAAGCTTGAGCAAACTCTGGAGGAGGGGGAG
>SJYC01014332.1:0-18073 GCA_006408675.1 Madoqua kirkii
TTTTTTTGGTTTAAAAGCATGATAGAAAAACAAAATCATAGGTGAGAAGCTGAGTCTAATTTTAATGGAGGGTCATATCTATGACAGATTGTTTTCATTAGCTAGAAATTTTCTGAATTAAAGTAGAATTTTTGATTCAGTGGCTACAGTGTCACAAAGATACCTCTCATAAAAATAAAACAGCATCAGATTTCCCACCATTTTTCCTTATATGGCAGGGTCTTTATACTGGACCCAGAGTTATAGTGCAATAACATGGATAGAAAATGAGCCATGGGTCTGGAAGACATGGACTTGGAAGTCCAGCCCAGTGTTCTGTAGCTGGCCAATTCCAGAACATTTGTGAACCTCGATTTATTTGTCTCCATAATAGATAATAACCCTATTTCATGAAACCTACTGAGCTCAGTGGGCGGCATACAGAAGGAATTAAATAAGGGTGGCTATTTTTAAAGCCTGTTGCAAAGTGGTCCTCTTATATAATGAGATCACCTTGCTGCACAGGCATTTCAGACCTATGGCAGGTGTGGAAGCATACAGAGGACTCACTTGGTTATTAGGTGAATTCTTCGTATGAATCTTTGTATGAATCTTCGTATGAATTCTTTGTATGAATCTTTGTTCCCAGGTCTTGCCATATAAATAAATTTTTGTGTGAGTCTTTCTAGTAGAATATTTATAAGTACAAAGTGAGCTTTATACTTGTATTTGGCATGTGTAGCTGGAAACAATTTCCAAAAAAAACCTTTTGGGTTATCTCAAAGCTCAGGTATCTAAAGGGAAGGCAGATCTAGTGGAAGCCATCATTGTCTATCGGTTAAGCAACATAGATATAGTCAAATACCGAGTCAACTGTACTTTGCTTTCAAAGTAATATATGAACAGGCTTATAAATCTTTTAAATGTTATATAAATGTGTTATGCCACATGATACAAGATAAACATCTGCTTTTCCAAGCAGAATAAGATGATTAAAATAATTCAATATGATAGATCCATGGTACCCTCATAAAATATTAAGAAAGTGAAATAAAGCAATAACAATAAGTTAATTATTGAGACCCTAATATAAATCATTAAACACACAGAAAAACTCTCAACAAATTATTGAACATAAGTGAAGGGGGCTTCCCTGTAGATCAAATGGTAAAGAATCTGCCTGCAATGAGGGAGACCTGGGTTCAATCCCAGTGTAAATCATTAAACACACAGAAAGACTCTCAGCAAGTTATTGAACATAACTTCACCTGAATTCTTAGCTTATCTGAAAAGAGGAAATCTGCATAGAAGAATATTAGTTGACACTTGTGATCTACAAATAGTGAGGTTGTAAAAGTAGCAATTCCATCGAGGAGAAGCAATAACAGAACCAAGGTAACAACCACAAAATGGACAGTATTTAAGCTTTCCTAGTCTACTTTTTTTGGGGGGGGGTAGGGGCTGTCAGCATGCAAGATCTTAGTTTCTCAGGAGTCAAACTCGAGCCCCTGCATTGAAAGAGTAGAGTCTTAATCACTGGACCATGAGGGAAGTCTCTTTTCTATTCTACATTTAAACTTTGCAGAACAACAGTTTTACAGCCAAAGGTATCATCTAAAACAAAAGAAAAATGTTAATGCACTTAAGAAGCCAAAACGTTAATAATGAAGTAGACAAACATAATTTCTTTATTGCTTTCATGAGTCAGTGCTGCTACTGCTACTGTTGCTGCTAAGTTACTTCAGTCGTGTCCGACTCTGTGCGACCCCATAGACGGCAGCCCACCAGGCTCCTCCATCCCTGGGATTCTCCAGGCAAGAACACTGAAGTGGGTTGCCATGTCCTTCTCATGAGTCAGTGTCAAACTAAATTTTGCTGTAGCTTTAGCATGTATGTGCTCATGGAAACAGTTAGTGTCTCATTTAGAAAACATTCTCCAACAGGGAATATGACACAAGTACCCTGGAGGACATGCTGAATTTTAGATTAGCTTATAATTTTCTGTTTTGCAGATAGATATATCTAACTTTGGATTTTAGCTCTCTCAAAATTATGTGTCAGAACAAAACATAATCTTATGCATACGTATAAACAGCCTGCTTGTGCTTTTGAATACATCATCCAGGCAGGAGTAAAGCTGTTAGTCAGAAGATGGGCCTGGGACCCTGAGACAGAGGTCCTAGTTGCGTGGCGAGAAGAAATACGCCCATGCAGAAGCAGTGGTGTCAGAACACTGCCGGAGTTCCTTTAGGCCTCTCTATTTTGGATTTCAAATGACAGGTCTATTGAACTTAAACTTTAAGTGGCATAGTGCAGTTTCTTTGAAACCACTCAGTTTAATGCCAGTCCTGAGAGGTAAGAAAGTAGAATAACAAATGTTAGATTTAGGGAGGATATTGCTATGGTCTGAATGTTTGTGGCCCCCCCAAACTCACATGATGGAATTCTAATGCCCAGCATGATGTATTAGAAGGTGGGGCCTTTGGGAGGTGATTAGGGCAGGAGAGTGGAACCCTCACGTGTGGGATTGTTGCTTAGTCACTCAATTGTGTCCAGATGTTTTGTAACCCTGTGGACTGTAGCCCACCAGGCTCCTCTGTCCATGGGATTCTCCAAGCAAGAACACTGGAGTGGGTTGCCATTTCCTTCTCCATATGAGTGGGATCATCGCCCTCTTAAGAGAGACCCCCACATTGCTTCCAGCCCCATCTCAACCCATGAAGAGGCAAAGAAGTTTGCCTTCCCCTGACCATGTGGGCACCTTCATTTTTGACTTCTATCTTCCAGAACTGTGACGAAATTACATTTTGTTATTGTTTATGAGCGGCCAGTCCATGATCATTGTTACAGCAAGCTGAGCACATTAAGACAGAAATGGAGGTGGAGCTGTTGAATGTATTTTCAGGAATGAAAGCAGAAAGAAAATGAGATGGAATATATTGACAATTTATGCTAGCTGGTCTTCCCCGCCCCCCAGGATAGAAACAAAAGCATGAAAAAAGGAAAAAATGATTTATTTTTAATGATACTAATGCTTTATCAATTCGCTCTTACCTTATTTCTTTACTAAGTTTCCCTTTAGATTGAAGAAAACTCTACTCATATTGTCACTAGAGTGTTGTGAACACTAAAATCTTTTTTTAATTGGAGGATGGTTGCTTTACAACGTTGTGTTAGTTTCGGCTATACAACGTGAATCAGCTACATGTACGTGTGTCCCCTCCCTCTCGTGCCTCCCGTCTACCCGCATCCCACCCCCTAGGTCATCACAGAGCACCCCCGTTACCTAGCTATTTCACACATGGTAGTGTATATATGTCAGCCCTACTCTTTCAATTTGTCCCACTGTCTTCTTCCCCCACTGTGTCCATAATTCTCTTCTCTACACTTGCGTTTCTTTTCCTGCCCTGCAAATAGGTTCATCAGTACCATTTTTCTAGATTCTGTGTATGTGTTAGTCACTCATTTTCCAACTGTTTGAGACCCCCATGGACTGTAGCCCACCAGGCTTCTCTGTCCATGGGATTTCCCAGGTAAGAATACTGGAGTGGGTTGCTATTTCTTTCTCCAGGGGCTCTTACCAACCCAAGGATTGAACTTGGGTCTCCTGCATTGCAGGCAGAGTCTTTACTGTCTGAGCCATGTATGATATTTGTTTTTCTCTTTCTGACTTACTTCACTCTGTAAAACAGTCTCTAGGTTTATGCACCTCACTTCAACTGACTTAAATTCATTCCTTTTTAAGGCTAAGAGTCCATTGTATAGATGTACTACAGATTCTTTATCTATTCATTAGTAGATGGACATCTAGGTTGCTTCCATGTACTGGCTATCGTAAATAGTACTGCTATAAGCTATAAGTACTGTGTCTTTGTTAATTGTAATTTTCTCAGGGTACCCAGTAGTGGGGCCACTCGGTCTACTAACTAGATCTTAAAGGTTTCCAACACACATGCAGAAAAGGTAATTATGTGAGGTGATGGAAATGTTCAACTAACCTTATTGCAGGAATCATTTCACAACATACATGTGTATCAAATCATTCACACTGCATACCTTAAAATTCCACAATGTTACATGTCAATTAGATCTCAATAAAATCTGCATTTTTTAAAAGTATCTTTTGATACAAGAAATATTTAACTTTGTTTGATGTTGATAGCTTATGGTGAACAGATTCATGATCTCTGAAGAAGAAAATTTAGCTTTGGGACCAGAGACCATGCTTGTCCATGCAGGGTTCTTGTGTGGCAGTTTTATTACAGTGAAAAGGGGCAGAGAAAGCTTCTGACACAGACATCAGAAGAGGGAAGAGAGTGCCCCCCCCCTCTAGTCTTTAGCAAGGGAATTATATACTTTTTAATTCGTTATTACGATAAATCAAAAGAATGTCTCAAGTTTGTGAAAATTTTACCAGATCCAGTCCTACAATTTACATTTCAGAGTAACAGGATTAGAATTTAACAATAGAAAGATCCTACCAGACTCCTTGGTGGCTTCCCTGGTGGCTCAGAGGTTAAAGCATCTGCCTCCAATGCGGGAGACCCCGGTTCGATCCCCGGGTCAAGAAGATCCCCTGGAGAAGGAAATGGCAACCCACTCCAGTATTCTTGCCTGGAGAATCCCATGGACGGAGAAGCCTAGTAGGTTACAGTCCACGGGGTCGCAAAGAGTCGGACACGACTGAGCGACTTCACCTCACCTCACCAGACTCCCATAATTTACATTCTAAGATATCAGGATTAGTCAGAAGGTTTTCAGGGAGGAGAAACTGTCCTCAAGCAGGATACACTGTTGTTATATAATCCCTAGAGTTTAAACTGAGTTGTTTGTTGTGTAATCATCAGTTCCAGGCTTAAAGAAAAAACAAAACAAAACAAAAATTGTTTTAAGTGACTAAGACTAAGGAATGTAGAGAGAGAGAGAGAAAAAAAAAAGTTTGTTCGTTCCTCCTCCTTGGGAATTTCAGACCTCTGTCTCCTCCTTGAGAACCCCAGACCCCTCTCTCTTCAGGGACTCCTAGACTTCTTATCAACCTGCCTAGGAATGGACTCTCAATGTTAAGGCTATATATTTTGCATAAAGAAAATAAAACTAGGAAAGGAATCAGTGTAGTAAGGCTGATTCTGTAAGGTGGAGCAGGTGAGTTTTATAAAGATGAACAATGTCCTGTGTTCTAAGGGACATCCACAAGCTATTCCTTCCTTTGTTTTTATCCAGATTACTTGAATTCTTTAGTTTTTGTAGTTCTGTTGTTCTCTATTTTTCTCTGCCTCCCTGAAAAACAATTTCTGTACGCTCAGTCATGGCATAGTGTGATTTCCTTACAGATGGGAACTTGTCTTCTGAAGAAATTAAAACACACTGAGCAGACTCTCACCCATAATAAAAAGCTACCAGAAGGTCTAACTGCAGTCACACAGACTTAAGGAAGTAGATGAAGCATCATTTCCTCTTTCCGCTTAGTATGTAAGAAACCAGAATAGTTTCTTGCTTCATGACTCTGAACATAAACATCATTTTCCTTTACAAAAAAGAAGCCTATGAAGAAAAAGATTAAACATTGCTTTTCAAAACACATTTTAGTGGTGGTCATTTTATTAGTCTTGGGATGAATGTTTTACTTCCCTTGAATTGGGAAACCACTCTTGGGGAATTTGAAAATAATTATTTCATACAAGGGTGTAGAGCTCCTGAACTTGCATAATTTCCCATAAGAAAAATTAAATCAGGATTATGTAAGTAGATCACTATAAGTCCAGTTGGCCCTGAGGCAATGCCTGGGAAGGAGTAAAGATGCCTTTGTGAGCCACAAAAACAGGCTGGCCTCAAGCTCTGCTCACCCCCAACAGTCTTACTTCAGTGATCATTTGGAATAAGACCACAAATACATAAATTATCCATGGTGTTGAAAAGATTTAAACATGAAAAGTAATAGACTATTTTACCAAAACCCAACCATAGAAAATGAAAGGAAAGAAAATCACTGTATTAAAAGCAAGAGAGGTTGGATAATACCTAATCATCTAGACTTGGCCTTCAGTGGAGCCAAGTGATTCATGGAAGAAAACAAAATCAGCAGTGAGGTTAGACTTAATCGAATGAATAGCCTACATTCATCAAATTTTTCATATGGATGGTCATTTTTTCCTTTCCCAAGACACCCCAGGAGGAATTATTAGAAGCCCTTTAGATTCCCTAGCTAAACTATAGTTCTCAGCCATGATATTTTCATGTTAGTACAAATAAGATAAACCATCAGCTAGCTTCTCCTCTCTCACTATTGTCTATACAGTATACTGATAGTTCCTGTCCAGCATTCAAATAGTATGGGATCTTACTCATATTTGCATCTATTTTTTTCTCCCTTTCTGTCAACCCCTCACAAACTTCCCCAGACTGACTCACTAAAACACCCAAACATCAGTGACTGTGTCTGTCTCCTCTGTCCCCAGAGTATTCTTAAGTTAATAATGAAAAATTAGAACAGAAATTTATATGTATAGATGTTTATTGCAATGATATGGACAATATTTAAATATTTGAAAGAAAAATGTTTAACAATAGAATAACTTCCAGTAATATAGTCTTACCACCAGGGAAGCACATTCATACCTTCAGGTGAGTTCAGTTCAGTTGCTCAGTCATGTCCGACTCTTTGTGATCCCATGAATTGTAGCATGCCAGGCCTCCCTGTCCATCATCAACACCAGGAATTCACTCAAACTCATGTCCATTGAGTTGGTGATGCCATCCAGCCATCTCGTTCGCTGTTGTCCCCTTTTTCTCCTGTCCCCAATCCCTCCCAGCATCAGAGTCTTTTCCAATGAGTCAACTCTTCACATGAGGTGGCCAAAGTATTGGAGTTTCAGCTTTTGCATCAGTCCTTCCAATGAACACCCAGGACTGATCTTTAGAATGGACTGGTTGGATCTCCTTGCAGTCCAAAGGACTCTCAAGAGTCTTCTCCAACACCACAGTTCAAAAGCATCAATTCTTCGGCACTCAGCCTTCTTCACAGTCCAGCTCTCACATCCATACCTTAGAATATTATAATCTTAAAATGGTGTTTTAGTAATTTTAAATAGCAAAATATTTAAAAATAATTTTGGATAAAAGGGTCAAATCTGCATAGATATAATTGTGGTTATGTTATATAATCAGGTAGCTAGTATATAGATATATATTTAGTATATGCATAAGTCTGAGAGTGTTTGTGTGTGTCCAGAGAGAGGTTACATAAAACAGACATTATATACATGAGTATGAACTCCAGAGTCTGGCTGCCTGAATGTGAATCCCAGATTTGTCACTTAATAAGCAAATTACTTAAGCTCTCTTTTCCTCAGTTTCATCCTTTTTGAAATGGGGGAAATAAATACACAGTTGATATTGAGATTAGATGGCTGAATTCTACTTGTTCATTTGCCAAGTTGTGTTCGACTCTTTGTAACCCCACGGACTGCAGCACAGCAGGTTTCCCTGTCTCTCACTATTTCCTGGAGTTTGCTCAAACTCATGTCCTTTGAGTCAATGATGTTATCATCTCATCCTCTGTCAGCCTCTTCTCCTGCCCTCAGTCTTTCCCAGCATCAGTATCTTTCCAAATGAATCAGTTATTCTCATCAGGTGACCAAAGTATTGCAGCTTCAGCTTCATCATCAGTACTTCTATGCAGAATTCTACTTAGAACAATGCATAACAGAGAGTAAATATGTAATTCTTAGCTCTTAGGATCATCCAAATACATACACACATTATAAATACACAAAATGAAGCTATGCATACACATAGACACTTGCAAAACTATGCAAAATCGAGCAAAATGTTATCAGTATTTCTGACTTTTGAGATTGTGAATAACTTTTGTGATTACATGTTTTTTCTATTTTCTGAGGTTTTCTGGAATTCAAAAATATGCTTTCATAATCAAAAACAATTTTGCATGGTATTTAAGAACAGATGGATTGAGTTACACACATACAGTACATATGCTTAAAATATAATATCATATTAAAAATACAATACTGCTTAAAGCAATGCTGAGCATATAGGATGCCTTATAGAAACATGTATTAAGTTAATATAAATGGTAAATTGAGGAAGTGGACATAGTTATTAGTAACTAGAGAATATTCAGCCCAAGGAATCTGCAAGAAGCAAGTTAAAAATGGAATTGTAGAAGGTGAAATCACTCAAAAACTTAAGTATATATTTGATAGGCAGCATCAAAGAAGCTTGTACAAAGTCAAAAAATCTGTGACAAGAAAAAATAAGCTTCATGGTCAAATTTAGATTCCAGATAAGCTAGGGAAAATAAGATCAGAGTAAATGGGATAAATCTGTTTGAAAGAGGAAAAACTTTTACGTGATCCTGGAATAAGGAATACAGTGTGGGGTGTCGGTACATAAAAATTTGTATTTTAAAAAGCAAAGTCCTATTTTTAATTTTTTGAGGAACCTGCATACTGTTTTCCATGGTGGCTTCACCAGTTACATCCGTAGCAACGGTACTAAGTTTCCTTTTCTCCACATCGTCACCAATGCTTATTATTTCTTGTCTTTTTGAAAACAGGCATTCTGACAGCAATGAGGTGCTATATCATTGTGATTTGATTTGCATTTCCTTGATAATCCAGCAATTCCATTCCTGGGTATCTATCCAGAGAAAATGAAAACAGTAATTCAAAAAGATATATATGCCCTGACATTCATAGTGGCATTATTTGCCACAGTCAAGATATGGAAGCAACCTAGGTGTCTGTCAACAGATGAATGGTAAAGATGTGAAACACACACACACACACACACACACGTGTATTACTCAGCCATAAAAGAGAATGAGACCTTGCCATTTATGACCACATGGATGAACCTCGAGGGCACTATGCTTAGTGAAGAAAGTCAAACAGAGAAAGACAAATGCAGCGTATTTCCACTTATATAGGGAACCTAAAACATAATACAAATAAACAAACAGAAACAGACTCACAGAGAACAAACTAGTAGTTACCAGAGATGAGAATGAGTGTAAAGGGTTGACAAGATAGGTGAAGGGGATTAAGAGGTACAAACTACTAGGTATAAATTAAGATACAAGTATATAATACATAGCACAAGGAATATAGCCAGTATTTCATAATAACCTTATAATCTATTTTAAAAAAGTCACTGCTATACCCCTGAAACTAACAATAACAGTATAAGGCAACTCTACTTCAATAAAAATAAATAATACAGACATTGAAAATGAATAATCCCTATACTCGGAGAAATCAGAAGCGAGGTGGGAGGGTGCAAGTTGCCTCTGGAGAAGGGCAGACCTGCAGAGAATGCTGATGGTTCCAGGTGGAGACTGTGCAGAGTGGGCTAAGGATGGTGAAGACCCTCATCTCTGATAAAGGCCAAGTGAGGACACTGGTCTAAACCAATATACTTCAGAAGTGGTAACTCACGGATATATACATATATATGAAGAAAAGACATAAAGGCAAGGCTGGACTTTCAAAGGGTGGATCATTTCATTCCCACTTACATTTCCCTGACACAGTTATTCTGTAACTAATTAAATAATAGTTTCAGGCTCTCAAATACTTCATATGATTCAATGAAAACCTAGCAAAGTTTGAAACTTTCTCAATAATTCTATTTGTTGATATTGCCAACAGTATAATATATATTTTTATAACAAGCAAGTATCTACACGTATTTTATATTTACTCTCCTGTCCAAATAAGTTTCTCTAATATATGACTAATTATGAAAGAATTTCAGGAATTAAATAAAAAATATCAGTTGGCCATTACAAGTTTTAATATACTAGTATTATAAAGTTTCTTAGTATCCTAACCAATGTTTATTCAGTTCAGTTCAGTCGCTTAGTCATGGCTGACTCTGCGACACCATGAATCACAACATGCCCGGCCTCCCTGTCCATAACCAACTCCTGGAGTTCACTCAGACTCACGTCCATTGAGTCCATGATGCCATCCAGCCATCTCATCCTCTGTTGTCCCCTTCTTCTCCTGCCCCCAATCCCGCCCAGCATCAAAGTCTTTTCCAATGAGTCAATTCTTTGCATGAGGTGGCCAAAGTACTGGAGTTTCAGCTTTGCATCATTCCTTCCAAAGAACACTCAGGGCTCATCTCCTTCAGAATGGACTGGCTGGATCTCCTTGCAGTCCAAGGGACTCTCAAGAGTCTTCTCCAACACCACAGTTCAAAAGCATCAATTCTTTGGTGCTCAGCCTTCTTCACAGTCCAACTCTCACATCTGTACATGACCACTGGAACCATAGCCTTGACTAGACAGACCTTAGTTGGCAAAGTAATGTCTCTGCTTTTGAATGTGCTATCTAGGTTGATTATAACTTTTCATTTCATGGCTTTTAATTTCATGGCTGCATTCACTAGATCTGTAAATATAGTGCTAGTAAAATCCACCACATGCCATTGGACTCTCAATGAAAATATTTGTGGGAATTCATGGGTCCATGAAATTACATCTGAAAATTTTATTAATGTTAAGTCAACATCTCAGGTTTTTTAACTTAATATTTTTAATTTAATAAAAATACACACTAAATTTTAAATTCTGTGCAAAACCTTAAAATTTAAATTCTGTGGCCAGAATTAATATTTGATTATATGACTTAAATGGATCAGATATTTACCTTTATATACCCAAAGGTAATAGATTTAATAAATTTAGTAAATAAAGCTAGCATAATGAAATGAGGTATAAGCAGAAGATTTGGTAGTGTAAATTGATTTTAATTCTTCACTATCTTAGAGGAGTTAAAAGCGATTTGGCTAATCTTTCCTTCTCTCCTTCCCAGAATCATATCTTGTGCTTTATTTCTGCACTAGCAATTCTATTGCAAATTGATAAACGAGGCATGAACATAATAGCAATTTGACTGACTTTCTTTTCCATAAAGAGATAAAAAGTAACAAATACAATAAAATACAATTTTGTGGCAGTTCTATCAGAAATCAGCTGGCATTTATGAGCTTGGCATTATTTTCAACCAAAGGGGAAATTCAGATTGGTATGGGTCTCTGAGATTTTTCTGCTTACAGTTAAAAAATGCAAATTCTATCAACTTCCTGCTTACATGCATGCAAACCAATCCAAATAACTAACTACTTCCTTTTTACTTAATCTCTTTTCAAAATGGGAATTTCTAAAAGCAGAAGACATGTTCTTAAAAGTTGAAATGACGTGTCATCATTAATTTTTGCGATTTGAGGTTGTCAATTGCATATGTCATAGAAATGATTAATCATCAAAATTTAGTAACCAGAAGTAAACATGGAATATCAACTGTGTTACTAGAGAATTATCTGTGATTGAATCAATATTTTTGTCTTCACATTTGAATGTGTAAGCAAGTTTTACAGCCAGAGTTCTATAGTGTTCTTGACAGATGTGGCAATAAGAATATTGTAAATCTTAAAGAGTTGTGTGACTCTACCACTCAGTTTCTAAGGCATCGACTCTGAGGTGCCAACTGATGATATAAAACTCAGATAGAAACTTGTGCAGTATCTATATCAAAGTTAAATCTTAAATCATGAAAAACACACCAACAATGGAAACTACTTAAAAAGTAAAATTCAACAGAAATACTATAGCTCATTGACATATCCACATTTTCTCTGAATCAGGACAATTTCTATAGAAACATTTTTAAAATTATAATTAAAGTTATTTAGCATGTCGCTATGGAAGAAAGAAAATACCTTACGTAAAACATTTAAACAAGGAAGTGGAAGTCTACACATACAGGGCATTTTCAAAGTGCAACATATATGGAATTTATCAAAAAAAAAAAAGAAATTAGAATGTACAGAGTTTCAGCTTAATTTTAAAAAGACAAAAATGTACCAAACAGATGTTCACAAATATTATATAATAGATTGCAATTTAACAATATACATTCGAGACGCCTTAAAGGATGATAGAAAATATTTAGGTGCCAATGGTTTATATTAGAATTGAAGAACAACATATAATCTAATTGTCCCATATCCTGCATAATTTTTAGTTAGCTTAATCTGGTTATTGTGAAGAGTTAGACACTTACCCTTGAATTCAAGGCCATTTCTCTTGTCGTTAGAAGTCACTATGGGTATAAAAATGGGGAGATATTTCCTTAGATCAAATGCCATGCTTTCACATTCTGAAGCAGATTTCTATGCAAAAATATATCAATGAACTAAGATATTATAAAAATGAGGATACTATATAGAGCAATATTTAGTATTTGGAGGATGTAAGTAAATGGGAATACCATAGTAGACCAAAAATATGAATAATAAATTATATTAATCCATCTATAGAAATGTTACATACTAATTATGTATATAAAGATCTTTGTTTAAATCCATATTTTTACCTGCCTCAAATCCTTCAATTCTTTCCACCAAGTTATGCTTTTATATGTTAAAAGTATATCCTGGCTATTGTAAACAGTACTGCAATGAACACTGGGGTACACGTGTCTTTTTGAGTTATGCTTTTCTCAGGGTATATGTCCATTAGTGGGATTGCTGGATCATATGGTAGTCTGAGTTTTTTAAGGAATTTCTATGCTGTTCTTCATAGTGGCTGTATCAATGTACATTCCCACCAACAGTGCAAGAGGGTTCCCTTTTCTCTACACCCTTTCCAGCCCTTATTTTTTATAAATTTCTTGATTATGGACCTTCTAACTGTTGTGAGGTAATGCCTCATTGTAGTTTTGACTTACATTTCTCTAATAATTAGTGATTTTGAGCATCTTTTCATGTGTTTGCTTGTCATCTGTATATCTTTGGAGATACGTCTATTTAGGTCTTTCACCCAATTCTTGATTGAGCTGTTGTTTTTTTTTGATACTGAATTCCATGGTCTGCTTGTATATTTTGAAAATTAATCTTTTGTCAGTTGCTAAGTTTGCTAAAGCTGAAACTCCAGTACTTTGGCCACCTCATGCAAAGAGTTGACTCATTGGAAAAAACTCTGATGCTGGGAGGGATTGGGGGCAGGAGGAGAAGGGGATGACAGAGGATGAGATGACGTGAGTCTGAGTGAACTCCGGGAGTTGGTGATGGACAGGGAAGCCAGGCATGCTGCGATTCATGGGGTCGCAAAGAGTTGGACACGACTGAGCAACTGAACTGAACTGAACTGAACTGAAGTTTGCAAAAATGCTTTAGATCTAAAGGAAGCAGAAGATATTAGGAAAGAATAAAACAGATAGCAAGAATACACAGAAGAACCACACAAAAAAGATCTTCATAACTCAGATAACCATGATGTTAGAGCCAGACATCTTGGAATGAAAAGCCAAGTGGGCCTTGCTGCTGCTGCTGCTGCTGCTAAGTCGCATCAGTCATATCTGACCCTGTGCCATTCCATAGATGGCAGCCCACCAGGCTCCCCCATCCATGGGATTCTCCAGGCACGAACACTGGAGTGGGTTGCCATTTCCTTCTCTAACAAGTGGGCCTTAGGAAGCATCATTATGAACCAAGATAATGGAGATGATGGAATTCCAGTTGAGCTATTTCATATCTTAAAAGATGATGCTGTTAAAGTGCTTCACTCAATACACCAGCAAATTAGGATAACTCTGCAGTGCCCACAGGACTGTAAAAGGTCAGTTTTCATTCCAATCCCAAAGAAAGGCAATGCCAGAGAATGTTCAAAGTACTACACAATTGCACTCATCTTACACACTAGCAAACTAATGCTCAAAATTCTCCAAGCCAGGCTTCAACAGTACATGAACCATGAACTTCCAGATGTTCAAGCTGGATTTAGAAAAGGCAGAGGAACCAGAGATCAAATTGCCAATATCTGCTGGATCATCAAAAAAGCAAGACAGTTCCAGAAAAACATATACTTCTGCTTTATTGACTATGCCAAAGCCTTTGACTGTGTGGATCACAATAAACTGTGGAAGATTCTGAGAGAGATGGGAATACCAGACCACCTGACCTGTCTCCTGAGAAATCTGTATGCAGGTTAAGAAGCAACAGTTAGAACTGGACATGGAACAACGTATGGTTCCAAATAGGGAAAGTAGTACATCAAAGCTGTATGTTTGCACCATGCTATTTTAACTTATATGCAGAATATATCATGTGAAATGTTGAGCTTGATGAAGCGCAAGCTGGAATGAAGATTGCTGGGAGAAATATCAATAACCTCAGATATGCAGATGACACCACTCTTATGGCAGAAAGCAAAGAAGAACTAAAGAGCCTGTTGATGAAAGTGAAAGAGAAGAGTTAAAAAGTTGGTTTAAAGCTCAGCATTCAGAAAACTAAGACCATGACATCCGGTCCCATCACTTCATGGCAAATAGATAGGGAAACAATGGAAACAGTGAGTGACTTTATATTTCGGGGCTCCAAAATCACTGCAGATTGTGATTGTGGCCAAGAAATTAAAACATGCTTACTCCTTGGAAGAAAAGCTATGAGTAACCTAGTCAGCATATTAAAAGCAGAGACATTACTTTGCCAACAAAGGTCCATCTAGTCAGTTATGCTTTTTCCAGTAGTCAGGTATGGATGCGAGAATTAGTCTATAAAGAAAGCTGAGTGCTGAAGAATTGATGCTTTTGAACTGTGGTGTTGGAGAAGACTCTCTAGAGTCCCTTGGAATACAAGGAGATCCAACCAGTCTACCCTAAAGGAGATCAGTCCTGAATATTCTTTGGAGGGACTGATGTTGAAGCTGAAACTCCAGTATTCTGGCCCTGTGATGTGAAGAACTGACTCCTTAAAGATCCTTATGTTGGGAAATATTAAAGATAGGAGGAGAAAGGGACAAAAGAGGATGAAATGATTGGATGGCATCACTGAGTCAATGGACATGTGTTTGAGTAAGTTTCAGAAGTTGGTGGACATGGAAGCCTGGTGTGCTGCAGTCCATGGGGTCATAAATAGTCACATGATTGAGCAACTGAACCGAGGTTTGCAAATATTTTCTCCCATTCCGAGGGTTGTCTTTTCATCTTGTTTATGGTTTCCTTGACTGTGCAAAAGCACAGTTTAATAAGGTTTCATTTGTTTATTTTTGTTTTTATTTTCATTATTCTAGAGGGTGAGTCAGAAAGGATTTTGCTGTGATTCATATCAAAGAGTGTTCTCCCTGTGTTTTATAATGTGTGACCTTACACTCAGGTCATACAGAATGAAGTAAATCAGAAAGAAAAAAAAACAAATATATTAAAAGAATAGAAGTAATGACCACATGTGTGTGTATATTTTTGTATATCTGAAAACAGAACATTTAAAATTGTTTCAGGTAGGTGCTTTAAGAATGTTCTTAAAAGCATAGCTCCACTGAAGTGTGAATGTGAGTTTCTTAGCTATCCTATGAAATACAAGATAAGATTTAATGTACAGTGTAGTTATTCATGCATGAGGTTGATGGAATTTAGCTTTAATTTCCTTTTCTCACTGTACCATGAAGAAATAAACAGCCACAGGATGATTTCATATTTTATAACTTCTCATTCATGGAAACAAGATTCAGAGATATACAGATTATATAGAAAAGAGCAGATTCGTTCATTCACATTTAAGTTTGTCATCTCTAAATCAAAATAAGAGAATGAAGAGAAAATCTATTAAGAAGCAATCAATATTAAATGCAAATAATTAAGTGAGATGATTACCCGCTCATGTTCTTGTAAATAATGCAGGCATTTGTGTGCAATCACACATGGCCAAGAAAGATTAGAATCTTTGTTTGCTGTCTTGGAATTCCATCTTTTAAAATGTCAGAGCTTTCCTATCACAATATTCACTTTACCTTCAAAAGTTGAATACACAGCTTTACTCACATCAGCATTTGGATTCTGAACTCAGAAAGAAAAGAACAGAAATTGTGCTTCTATTTCTATAGGTCTTATATACTATTACATTTTCAGTCTGAATAGTGTAGGTTTCAAATATCTGTTAACTTACAAGTCTAGAAACACTGGTAAACCAACACTGAGGTAACATTTCCTTATTTCTACTCTCTAAAATGTCTTACTCAGTTTTGCCACCAAAAAAATTACCTTTTGCAAATGTGAAATACACAATATGACCTCTTTTATGAAATTTCAGCACAAAATTATCTAATCCAGCTGCCATGATAGTGTTTTTAAATAAAGGGAATGCAGTTAAGTATATAAGATTTCTTTAATGGTAAATTAGTATTTTTATATTATGTGTAAGAAAATATTTCTTACACATGTGAAATATTCCAGACATTGTTCTAAGTGTTTGGTTTAAAGCAATGAGCAAGACAAAGAATATTCTTGAAATAATGGAATTACCTTTCTTTCTTTTTCCTTCTGTTAGTCCATCCACCGATCCATTTATTTATCTATGACATATGTGTGTGGATAACTGTTTATCAAAATAGCGAAAACATTACAGTCACAGAGGGAAAAAAACAACTTGGTGTTTAGTTATGTTCACTGTATTAGTTCATTTCTAAAGTAATATAAATTGTAAGAAGACATAATCTCACCACCTGGCCTTGTTTTTAAATTTGTGATTTCTAAAATAGCTAAAAGAAATGTTCATTGGAAAATGTTGTGGACAGTCTTAGAATATATTTGATTTTAATAGGAAATGCTGTTCAGGGGTGTTATCTGTGAACAAGTTGAACACATTCTACTTGCTTGCTGTGCAGTTTTCCACAAGGTCAGAGCATGGTTTGTGATCTATGAAGCCAACATCCATTACCTTAATTATCATAGCTCTAAATGATTATCAACATCTGATAATGATTGAAGGCACTTTTCCTTTTTTTTTTTTTTTTTTTGCTTTCAGAAATAGCATACCTATTTTTGAAACAACTTTCTTTACTCCCTCCTATGTGAATATCAATACAATTTGATAAATTCCATGTGGATTTCTGTTGATATTCTGATTGGAAATACATAAACTTAAAGATTAGTCTGGAGAGAAATGACATTCTTATCATAACATGTTATCCATCGTTTTGGTTTGTTCAGAGCCATATTTTAGATGTTTTGTTCATAGATTTTGAATTGTTATTGGAATTTTTTCTTATTATCTTTAGTTAATTGAACTTTTACCAAGAAAATTTAACTTTTTATATAATGGGTCTGTACCTTATCTTGGATATATGTTTTGTCTGTATATAATAGCACAATTGCCTCTTTCTTCTTGCTTATTCATCTACTGTGGTACAACTTTGAATAGCAGATTTATTGGTTATTTTTGCTATTTTGGTTTGTTTCTGAACTCCTGAGGTTAAATGATTCCCTGTAAATAATAATATTTGATATCTTTAAAGTAGAAATTCTGAGTAGAAAATGGAACTTCTCAGATATTCTTAGTTTTAACCATGAATATGGGAGATGTGTATAAGAGACAGTATCTATAGTCTGTCTCACAGAACTGTAAAATGGTTAAATGAGAAAACACATTTGAAAGCATTTTTAATTTTCAAGTGAAATGTTCTAATACTGCCCACTGTAATGATATATAATTTTAAATAACTGTTATATTTTTAAAATAAGCAAAATGAAAGACTAATCATAGACACAGTTGTTTGCTTCTATATGCATGAAGCAATTTACAAAACTAAATTATTTTGTTACCGTGGTCTCTGTTTCTGAATCATTTTTATCACCACTATTCTTTGGGATGTATTTGCTGACAGAGTGACCCACTTTCTCCCAGCTCTTCTTTGAGACTATATTAGACCTTTCTAAAATTGTATTAACTTTTATGGGTCACTATATGAGTTATTGCTTCAGCACAGTAAGTTACATTTTCCAAACTGCTGCCAATGGATCTTCATTAATCTGGGGAAATGGAAGTGTTTGGTGGTATAATTACATATTGTATCCTTTTAAGATTCTGGGTGAGTAAAAATAGAAACCATATATGATATATGGTGTTTTCGCTATGATACTAAAATCTAATAGCACCCATCATTTACACATTCATATGTAAAATGCTGACATGAGAATATGTAAGCAGTCCTTTTCAAAATGCTATGGTAAGATTATACATTGACCGTGCTTTCTCTAAACATAGCAGTAAGAAATAAGACCTGTTTTTATAA
>SJYC01014333.1:0-20152 GCA_006408675.1 Madoqua kirkii
TCAGAATCCAACAACACATTAAAAAGATCAGATGTGTATAAGAGACAGTTTCAATAGAAGGCTTAAGTTATATAAATTTAAATAATTATATAAAGTTTAATAAACTGTGTAAATTTAAAATAATAAGAATTATCTGAAAATAGAATATAATTCCTTGTAAAATAGTCCCTGATTCTGAAATGATTCGATATAGGTGATGTTATCAAAAGGGTTATTAAATCAGCATGGTGGTTGGATAAGTAATCTTATTGATTTCTTCCAGTTCCAATTCTTAAAGATTCTTTGAAAATTTTAATTATTAAACCTCCAGATGTTGACTTTGAAAACTTCCTTCTTTCTGAAGTTAAATATTATTCAGTGAATGTTTCTGTAACACCTATTATGTACCACATACCATGTAATATCACTGGGCGCAGAGTGGTAATTAAAATAAAGACACGATCCCTGTCTTCATGATGCTTACATATGGAAAATATAGACATTAAAAGCATACACTTGTGTAAAAGTGGGAAATCACATTATGGTATGTGCCATGAGCTAAAAGATTAGGAGAGATCAAGAAATGCCTCACTAAGACAGTAACACTTGAGCTGTCACTTGAAATTGGAGAAAGAAGTCAGGGGAAGAATAATGAGCATGTCATGGTCATTAAAAAAAAAAATCAGGCTGCTAAAAGTATAGCTGTGGGTTAAATTTTGGAGATGCATAAATTAAGAAAAAAAATCAGTATTGCTGAAACATAAAGAAGAAACAGAGATGTGCATAGAAAACCATTTAGAAAGCTTATGTCATCCCAAGAATTGGAAGGAGTTCAAATATTTACTCTTAAGTTTAATGAGAAGCTACTGAAAATTTTCACCCGGAGAGGGACATAATATGTTATATTTCTAGAATTCCACTCTCTAAAATATGTGCTGAAACTGGAGCTATGAGTTGAAAGCTAGTGTAGGAATCCAGGGTAGAGTTTATGATAATTTAGACCATAGTAGTAACAGAAAGATGGGGAGAAAATTTGAACATAAAAGATTTAATTGAATTTTCTGATTTATTGGGGTGGCTGAAGTATATGTGAAGAACTAATAGTTTCTGAACAAGATGAAATCGCTGGTATCAAACTTACCCAACTGCTGTAAATAGTTATAAAAATGGGACAGAATGTATAAAATATATATAAAAAGACATTTGAAAGCAATGGATTATGCCGTGAATTTTAGAAGGGAAGTATTTGAAGTGGGGCCTACACTAAACCTGCACGTCTCACAAGGAACATTTTTCAAAATGCTTCACAGAGAAATAGAGCCCAACAGAGAATACTGATCTCAGTGAGTGCAGGAGACACAGAGCAGAGTCGGGGACTGTGGGAGTGGCTGGGGTTTAAGGAGATAGACACACTCCAAATGTCTGCATAGAATATGTCCTAGGTCCTCTAACAGGTCCTGTGTTGACCACGTGCAAGACTTGATTCTGGAAGGCCCTGCAGAGAACAAATACTGAGGAGCTGAGAGCTTTAGAGATCTCACTGTTCTGGGGATAAGCTGAGGTTCCTTCCAGTTGTACTGGAGAAACCTTGATATACACATGAAGACTTGCACTTCAGATACCAGAAACACTGTTCCTACAAGCAAAATCATGCCTTAGTTATAAGTTGTTGTTCAGTCATTAAGTTGTGTCCAACTCTTTGAGACCCTATGGACTGCAGCATTCCAGGGTTTCCTGCCCTTCACTATCTCCTGGAGTTTGATCTAACTCATGTCCACTGGGTCATCCAAACATCTCATCCTCTGGGGATCAACTGAAGTATGCTGGTGAAAAATGGATTAACACCAGGCTCCAACCATGTCTTAGTCTGTTGAGGATGACATAACAAGACACCCCAGGGTAGCTTACAAACAACACACTTACTGAGATACCTTATAATGTACGAATATTATACAGTTTGAGGGGCAGTAAAATAATGAAATGGAAATACACTTGCATTTGAGTAACTAAAAACTCAAATAATTCTGTATTTAAATAAGTATTTGTAAGGAATGCACTGTAAAATGTTATTGACATACATAACTTCCTCTTCCACAAATGTATTTCTGTTTTTCAGAAGACAGACTTTCCAGAAATTCGCCAGTCACAGTCAAACAACTAGAACAGTGTTATGACTGATATTTTCAATAGAACATGCTCACATTTTGGAGGAAGGACACTACAGACAAACTTGAACAAAACAACAGCATATGCTTTTTTTTATAAGCAGTAGAAAGGGACCATTTTAAGTTGTCCCAATGGAAGCCAAAATTAATAATAATTAAGGAACATAAACTTTAAAAAGGTAATCCCAGACAATAAACTTCCCAACAGGAAGGATCAGGTTGTTAGACTGTCTCCATCTCTCACTTCTTCAGTTCTTAAATAAGACAAAGGTCAGTTAAATCACAATAGCTGAACAGGGAAAATATATTTTTACCTTATGTCTTGGTGATATGCATTTAGAATTAGTGAAATACATTGTCAACAGAAAATAAGGGAAAAACCTATAATAACATGATTTCCAAAAATATATCTGTGTTCAGTGATGACTGACCCAGAGACTTCTGCTCCACCATAGCTGAAACATAGGAAGAATAAACAATATGTCTTATATGTGCATTCATTGAAAAGAAATATTTTTAAGTTTTAAAGATTATTAGCATTAATTTATATTAAGACATTGCTTCATGTCTCAATACAGAGCAGACGGTAAGTGGTAGCTGTTACTCTCTCAGTTATAACTGCAATTAGTTACATATATTTGAGATTTTAAAATGTGTGTGCATTTTCCTATTACAGATGCCTAGTAGTATTATAATACTTCAGAAAACCATTTAGTTAACTTAGTTTATCTAGAAGAGAAACTGACTGTGCTTTCTCTTGTATGGAATATGAGAGTTAGTACAAAATAAATTTTGCTTTTCCTTAAATGTTTATTGCTATTTCCAGAAGGAAAGGATTTAAATACTCTGCCTCACAGCTTACTTCTGTACTTTAAGTGGTGGTCATTAACCCTATTTGTCTATCAGGCAACAGTCATGAGGTAGTATAAATTGAGATGTATTGCTCTAAGTATAAGTAAGTATCAAAAAATTACCTCATCCTTTTGTTATTAAGGTACAATTGACTTATTAGTTTCAGGTGTACAACCTCATGATTCAATATTCATATCTATTGCAAAGTAATTGCCACAATAAATCTTGTTAGCATCTACAACTGCACATAGTTAGAATTTGCTTCTTTTGATGAGACCTTTTAAGATCTATTTTCTTAGCAACTTTAAGTGTGCAGTAAGTGTGCAGAATTATTAACCCTAGTCACCATGCTGCATACTGCATGCCCAGGATTATTTATTTTATAATTGGAAGTTTGCACCTTTTGACACCCTTCACCCATTTGACCCCTTTCCTCACCCTTAGCATCTGTCAGCCAGCAGTCTGTTCTCTGTATCTGTGAGTGTCATTTGTTTGTATTCCTATCCACGTGCGACCATATGGTTTCTGTCTTTTCTGTCTTCTGTCACTTAGCATAGTGCCCTCAAGTTTCATCCACATTGCCCCAAATGGAAAGATTTTATTTTTATGAATACATAACGGTGCATTGTATATTTGTATATACAGTGTTTTCTTTACTGCCTCACCCAGTGACGGACACTCACGCTATACCCATATCTTGACTGGGCTTCCCTGGTGACTCAGAGGGTAAAGAATCTGTCTGCAGTGCAGGATATCCAGGTTCGATTCCTGGGTCAAGAAGATCCCCTGGAGAAAGGAATGGCTACCCACTCCAGTATTCTTGCCTGGAGAATTTCATGAACAGAGGAGCCTGGCAGGCTATAGTCCATGGGTTCACAAAGAATCGGACACAACCAAGCAACTGACACTCTCTTTTACTTTCCTATCTTGGCTACAGAAAATCATGCTGCAGTAAACAAAAGGGTGAAGAAATTCTCTTGTTACTGTTTTCATTTCCTTCAGATGAACAACTGGAAGTAAAATTGCTGGATCACGTGGTAGTTCTACGTTTAATTTTTTGAGGAATGCTGTTATTACTTTCCACAGTTTCTGTGCTGATTACGTTCCTATCAGCAGTGCACAGAGCTCCCTTTTCTCCACATCTCTGCTGGCATTTGTTGTTTCTTGTCTTTTTGATGGTGCCACTCGAGCAGATGTCAGGTGATAACTCACTGAGGCTTCTATTTGCATTTCCCTGATGATTAGTGATGTTGAATAGTTTCTCATGCACCCGTTGGCAATCTGTATGTCTTCTTTGGAAAAATGTCTATTCAAATACTCTGCCCATATTTTAATTGGATTGTTTGGTGTTTTGTTATGGAGTTTTACGAGTCCCTTATATGCTTTGGTTATTACCCCTTAACAGAACAATGATTTGCAGATATTTTCTCCCATTCCCAGGCTGCCTGTTTATTTTGTTGATGGTTTCCTTTGCTACGCAGAGGCTTTTCAGTTTAATGTGGTCTCACTTGTTTATTTTGCTTTTGTTGCCTCTGTTTTAGATGTTAGAATCATTGCCAAGACCAATGTCAAGAAGGTAACTGCCTATGTTTTCTTCTAAGAGTTTTATCATCTCAGATACTTACATTCAAGTCTTCCATCCATTTTAAGGCAAGGAGGAGAAGGGGACGACAGAGGATGAGATGGTTGGATGACATTACCAACTCAATGGACATGAGTTTGAGTAAACACCGGGAGTTGGTGATGGACAGGGAGGCCTGGTGCGCTGCAGTCTGTGGGGTCATAAAGAGTCAGGCATGACTAAACAACTGAACTGAACTGAAGACAGAGGTCCAATTTCACTCTTTTGCATTTGACTTCCCAGTTTTCCCAATACCGTGTATGGAAGAGACTGTTCCTTCCCAAACATATATTCTTGGTCTTTGTTGTAAATTAATTGACCACATATATTTCAGTTTTATTTGTGGGCTCAGTATTCAGTTCCATTGATCTGTGTCTGTTTTTATGTCAAAACCATAATTTTTTTTTGCTTCAGTTCAGTTCAGTTGCTCAGTCATGTCTGACTCTTTGCGACCCCATGAACTGCAGCATGCCAGGCCTCCCTGTTAATCACCATATCCCGGAATTCACTCAGACTCACTTCCATCAAGTCCATGATGCTATCCAGCCATCTCATCCTCTGTTGTCCCCTTCTCCTCCTATCCCAATCCCTCCCAGAATCAGAGTCTTTTCCAATGAGTCAACTCTTTTCATGAGGGGGCCAAAGTACTGGATGTAACTTGAAATCAGGAAGTATGATGCCTCCAGCTTTGTTCTTCTTTCTCGAGATGATTTTCGCTATTCAAGGTCTTTTGTGGTTCTGTACTAACTTTAGTTTTTTGGTGTGTATTTCTGTGGAAAATGTCAGTGGAATTTTGATAGAGGTTACATTGAATCTGTAGATTGCTTTTAGTAGGATGGCTGTTTTAACTGTTAATTCTTCTAACTCATGATTATGGGCTATCTTTCCATTTATCTTTTTTATATTTATTATATGTTGATAGTTGGCAATATGTTGGATATGTTAGGGTGAGTAAAACGTAATTCAGAAACTCTTTCCTTTTTAAAATGCAGCTCATATCTGGCTCACATTGTATTTCTGTTGCATGGTGACATTTGAAACTTTAATTTTTAATACTGAAAATAAGGAGAAACAAGGATAGGTATTTTTCTGATCAGCTCCTTTTCAGGAAACTCTTAATATTCTTTAGCAGTGCTAATCTGCTGATCTAATCCATTATGGAAGCCACATAAAGTCTTAGAAATAAGAGCTGATGGTGTACATTAAACAACTTTCTGTATTGTTTTTAAGGTAATTTATTACACTGTTTTATTATCTATTATTTGGTATTAACAATGCACTGCATTAAATCCCAAGTAACATTTAATTTACCTACAGCAATCACAGTGCAATTCTAGACCATAAACCACAGGGGGAAAAAAAATGTCAGCATTTGACTGTCATTGCATAACACACATTTATGGCTCTAAAAGACTTTTACTCCAAGTACCAACTGGGATTATTATGCCATAGTATAGCTGTGGTGGTATAAAGCACACCACAAGGAGAGCCAAGTAGAAAGCCTTGAACACACAGGGTCTAAAGTCAACTGTTTACGCCGTATATCCTAAAGTCATTCAGAGTCTCTTTCTTTCTTGCCAAGAGTTCCTGTCAAAATAGGAGGAGAGAATTACTCTGGCGGAAAAAAAGATAGAAAGCATGGGTGGTAATGGGAAGCCATTCATTGGGTGATAGAAGAGCTGCCAAACTAAATTCTGCATGCCCCTCTGATATAAAGGGTGAAGAAAAATTAAAAGTAGGACAGAAAGCAGACAGGCTAGGTAGGGCTGTGTGTGAGCCAGAACTACAGAGAAGGAAACCAAAGATCCAGATGATGCTTGGGTGGGCAGCTGGGCCCTGCCATTTCCGAATGGAAACTCTGTCTTCTCTCTATACCAAAAATTACTCTTTTCCAGTGCTGCTGAAATGCTTTAAAAGTCTGCAATAGTTAATACGTATTTTAATAGGAAGGTGTCAGAGTATTTCAAATATGACAAAGATAGTGCTGCCAAATTGCTATAGATCTCCTTGCTTAAAAACCAACAGCTGGAACAAATTTTATTCTTCCCCTCAGTCTTTCTGACTCACTGTTTAAATTGTCAAGGTAACTGTCATTTTGTGATAAGTTGAACTAGTGATGTTTTCTCTATCATTAGGATCACATGGCATGAAAGCTATGGAAATTTTAGAAAATGAATTGATAATAATGTAGGTACTTTGACCTGAATAAATATCTTCTCATATAAGACAAGTTATGTCAACACTTAACAGGAAAAAAAAAACAAACACCAAAACAGTGAGAACATTTCATCCAAGGAAAAAATATCAAGAAAAGGAAAGGATATAATATTGTGAGAAGTTAGAATAAAATAAATATCCAAAGAAAAGTTAAATTTTGAAATTCTATGTGTGTGTGTTTAATTCTGTTAGGAATCTCCTACAAGACATGATGTGAGGTGGTCTTTCTGATGGAGCCATGAGACATTATTAGGGAAGCTGTTGTAGTTAACGACCAAAACGGGGGGAAAAACCCAAAAAACTGTCTAACATAAGAGAAAGACAAAAGCAAACTCATGAAACAGATTTTAAAATTGCCTTGAGTGCAGAATACTAGCAGCTATGGAAACTGAACAAAGTTGAAAAGCTGTCTCAGAATTCAGAGGAAACAAGTATCTAAGCGTTAAGTGCATGGGGATAATGTGACTGATACAGTGAAAAAACATGGCGAAGCAGACATCTACGGACATTTCCGAAGGAATAATTAATGATCTTGAAGTAGAAATAAAACATAGAAAAATAAAAATACATGAGAAATAATATTGCATCTCATCTCTTTCTCAACTGAAATTTAAGACTTGAGCATGCAGATTAAAGGTACTCTTCACAATTACATCTAACTGAAATCAAGTATCAGTTCAGTTCAGTTCAGTCACTCAGTCATGTCTGATTCTTTGTGACCCCATGAATCACAGCATGCCAGGCCTCCCTGTCATCAACTAAACTTCAAATTTAAAAGCTACATCTAACTTATTAGCTACAAGTTTACCTTGGAATAGTTCCTTTTCACAGAGTGAAAGAATAAGACTAACGTTAGTACTTTTGTAACAAAAAAAAAAAAGAGACAAACATTAAATTAATGACAGTTATCTCTTGTATAACACCAGCATAGCAGAATTGTGTTTATTGATGGCACTCTTTTGTGAACCTAGAATTATATTCAACCCCCAAGTTGTTCTTCACATGTAAAAGCAACTGGAGCTGCTTATCCTTCTTGGACAAATTTATGAGATATGTCTTCCAGATTACTGAGTGAAGAACCAAAATAAAGAGATCAGTAAGAGCCAAATCAAATGTCAGTTAAACTTTAATACGAATTAAGAGTGCAAATAAAAATACTTGAATGTGCTTTCATTTAAAAAATGCAAATACCAAAAGCATCTTAAAAGTATGGTCAACACAGAAAATATGAATCTGAGTAATCTAATCTCTGGTAAATAAATTAGCAAATATGAATTGGGAAGTGTGGCACTTAGTTTAAATAATATGAAATTATGACTTTATTTAGCTGGATGGAAAAGATAAAGGACTTGTCTCATACACAGAGACCTCAATCACCTGAAAAGTGACATAAATTTAGGGGCTCAGCGATACCGAAAGTGTCGAGTAGGTTGACTACAAACATCAAAAATACTGAGTCATTGATTTAAGTCTAAACTTTAAGTTACACGGGCTTCCCTGGTGACTCAGTGGTAAAGAATCTTCCAGCCAACCGGGAGACAGGTTTTATTCCTTGGTCAAGAAGATATCCTGGAGGAGGAAATGGAAACCCACTCCAGTATTCTTACCTGAGAAATCCCATGGACAGAGGAGTCTGGCAGGCTATAGTCCATGGGGTCACAAGAGTCAGACATGACTTAGTGAGCAGACAACAACAGTTATAAACTGAAAATCAGGATAAATGTATTTAAGAAAACTATAAATGTGTATCTCTAGTTTATGTATTTTTACTCAAGTAATTTCTAGAAGGGCAGGAAGAACAAGGCCAAATATTGACAGTCATGGGGGGAATATTTAAAAATGTAATTTTATCCTTCACTTTAATTACAGAGATATAACCACAAGGATCAAGATTTTAAAATAACTTAAATGACTCTTGTAGAAGTGAAAGCAAGAAACAAAACTTCCAAGCCCAGTGCAGAGGAAAAACCAGAAAAGCAATACTGTGCGACATGATCCCTATAGGAAAACACAGAATGTGTAGACAACATCAAGCATGTCGAAGTCATAAAGAAAAGAATGCATACTAATTTGTGAGTTATGAGATTTTTGTTACTATTTCAAACCTGTAGTAAAGGATGAAATATTGACTTCAAGTAACATCATTTATATTCTGTATAAAAGAGGCACAAGAGTGGCTCCGGGGAAAGATAACATCTTACAGAAAACCCCAAACAACTTTGAGGCCACGCCAATGTGATGAGACAGGGAAAGAGTGGTTGAAGTTGTGGTGAAGAAGGGATTAACTCTTCACCCAGTAATGAGTTCTCAAGAGAGAATATAAAAAGAATAGTAGGAAAATCATGTAATACTGGGCTTTCCTTGTGGCTCAGCCTTTTCATACTGTTCATGGGATTCTCAAGGCAAGATACTAAAGTGATTTGCCATTCTGTTCTCCAAGGAGATCCAACCAGTCCATCCTAAAGGAAACCAGTCCTGAATATTCATTGGATATTCATTGGAAAGACTGATGCTGAAGCCAAACTCCAATACTGTGGCCACCTGATGCAAAGAACTGACTCACTGGAAAAGACTCTGATGCTGGGCAAGATTGAAAGCAGGAGCAAGAGGGGACAACAGAGGATGAGATGGTTGGATGGCATCACTGACTTAATGGTCATGAGTTTGAGTAAACTCCGGGAGTTGGTGATGGACAGGGAGGCCTGGTGTGCTGCAGTCCATGGGGTCGCAAAGAGTCGGACACGAATGAGTAAACTAAACTGAACTGTGGTTCATCTGGTAAAGAATCCACCTGCAATGTGGGAGACCTGGGTTCGATCTCTGGGTTGAGAAGATACCCTAGAGAAGGAAAAGGTTACCCACTCCTGTATTCTGGCCTGGAGAATTCCATAGACTGTATAGTCCATGGGGTCGCAAAGTCAGACATGACTGAGCAACTTTCACTTTCATGTAATATGGATACATGAGGATAAATAGCAGGAAAAGCACCTAAGATACTTCAAAGTAGTTGGCTCTGAGGAATGAGCCTTTGATTAAAATACATTTTTAAATTTCATGAAGTCAAATGTCAAAATTTATAGCTTCTGAAATGTCCATTTGCTTAAAAAGGCCTTCCCCAAATGACAACACTCTCATTTTCTTATAATACCTTCACTGTTTACTTTTGTTCTCTCTTTAAAATTTACTTGCAGTTTATTTTGTATGGTTTGTTATTGATGCTTATATTACCAATTTTAATGATCTTAGGCAGAGGACTACTGAACTCATTCTCTCTGTCCAAAATCATAACTCCATTATGTTATAATGAGGAAAATATGAAAAACTATTCATTAGTGTTCAGCATTATTTTATAGGTATCATAAATATCACCAACGACATTATCATTGTCAAACAGATTTAGTCAAGTTAAAGCATGTTTTCTGTTTTTTGTAGTTGTTACAGAATTTGAATTTTTGAAACACAAAGGGAATTTTATACAAGAGGGATTAGTAATCCTTCCTCAGAGGCTTAATTCTAGTTCTCAGTGAGTGAATGAGTGAGTGAGTGAAGTCACTCAGTTGTGTCCAACTCTTTGTGACCCCATGAACTATAGCCTACCAGGCTCCTCCATCCATGGAATTTTCCAGGCAAGAGTGCTGGAGTGGGTTGCCATTTCCTTCTCCAGGGCATCTTCCTGACCCAGGGATTGAACCCAGTTCTCCTGCATTGCAGGCAGATGCTTTACCGTCTGTGCCATCAGGGAAGTTCCTCCTAGTTCCCAGTGGATTCCTATAAAAGTTTCTCACATTGGCCAAGTGTCAGTAGAATGATATAATCCTACTGAAATCTGTGTTATTCATACTTTCCTTCTAGATTTTCTCCAGTCTCTGAGATTGGGGCATTTAGCAGTACTGCCAAGCTATCAGGTCACAAGCATTGATACCTCAGCATAGGTGTACTAAAAAACACCAAATTAGCTGGCAGCAGTCAACACTCATTGACCTGTTTCACAGTTCCCAAATACTTGTACTAGCTACTGCCATTTTGGGTGTGGTTTCTGAGATAAAACACCAGGTCATAAATGGAATCAGAGTCCACAGAAATTATTCTCATTCCTACCATTTGATGAGAACTAAGTACAGTTAATCAAATCAATCAGTCCTAAAAGAAATCAACCCTGAATATTCATTGGAAGGACTGATGCTGAAGCTCCGATCCTTTGGCCACCTGATGCGAAGAGCTGACTCATTGGAAAAGACTCTGATGCTGAGAAAGATGAAAGGCAGGGGGAGAGGGGACGACAGAAGTTGAGATGGTTGGATGGCATCACTGACTCAGTGAACATGAGTTTGAGCAAACTCTGGGAGATAGTGAAGGACAGGGAAGCCTGGTGTGCTGCAGTCCTTGGGGCTTCAAAGAGTCAGACATGACTTAGCAACTGAACAACAAGAAAAATACAGTTGATCCTTAAACAACTCAGGTTTGAACTATGTGGGTCCTCTTGTACAAAGAAATTTTTTGGTAATAAATAGTATAGAACTAGAGGGTCAGTGGTTAGTTGAAGCTACTTAGGATAAGAAACCAGATACAGAGGGCTCACTAAAATTATACATGGATTAACCCTAGAATTCTTCAAGGTCAATTGTATTGTCATTCTTACATTTTCAAAAATTATCTCAATTTTTGTTACTAATGTGTGTATAATGTGTAGGCTCAGGGTGGTTGTGACATTTGAATGAGAGTATTTTTTAACTTCCAAATAAGCACTCATATTTTCCTTTCATAAATAATGAGTCAGATTCTGAAAAATTTAATCCCTTCATACCACTGCAGTAATAACTATTAAAATTATATGTCAAAGAACTGAATTCTATTCAACAGTTAGACTGAGAGCCGTTTCTTAGATGTCACATTTAATCTCAGAGAATTTAGGCCAAAATATTTAATACCTAAGGAAATTGTTAGATTTTATATAAAAGTAGTATTTTTCACTCAACCATAATATTCTGAGTTATCATTCACAGAGAATAAATAGATCTAAAAGCAGGTTAAAGAGAAGTGATACAATCTGATTTTATGTAACTGAATTGATCATATCTCTAAGAATATAATAAATGTTCATTTACAAAATTACAATTTACAGATCTGAATACTATTATCTATTCTAAATTATGGCTTAATGTTAAAATGTCATTTTAGTTCAGATTCCTCTAATCATCTCTTGCTACAGAGGGTTGCCCAGCATCTTTCAGAAAAATGTTTAATTTTGTTTGATGGTAGATGGGGAAACAGTGGAAATCATGTCAGACTTTATTTTTTTTTTTGGCTCCAAAATCACGGCACATGGTGACTGCAGCCACGAAATTAGAAGACTTTTACTCCTTGGAAGAAAAGTTATGACCAACTTAGATAGTATATTCAAAAGCAGACACCTTACTTTGCTGACTAAGGTCCGTCTAGTCAAGGCTATGGTTTTTCCTGTGGTCATGTATGGATGTGAGTTGGACTGTGAAGAAGGCTGAGTGCTGATGAATTGATGCTTTTTTTTAAAATTTAATACTTTATTCTATTTTACAATACTGTATTGGTTTTGCCATACATTGACATGAATCAGCCACAGGTATACACAATCTCCCAATGCCGAAGCCCCCTCCCACCTCCCACCCCACCCCCGGATCATCCCATACACCAGCCTCAAGCATCCTGTATCCTCTATTGAACATAGACTAGCACTTCATTTCTTATATGATAGTATACATGTTTTAGTGCCATTTTCCCAAATCATCCCACCCTCTCCCTCTCCCTCAGAAGCCAAAAGTCCATTCTATACCTCTGTGTCTCTTATGTTGTCTCACTTACAGGGTCATGAATTGATGCTTTTGAACTGTGGTGTTGGAGAAGACTCTTGAGAGCTCCTTGGATTGCAAGGAGATCCAACCAGTCATTCTAAAGAAGATCAACCCTGGGATTTCTTTGGAAGGAATGATGCTAAAGCTGAAACTCTAGTACTTTGGCCACCTCATGCGAAGAGTTGACTCATTGGAAAAGACTGATGCTGGGAGGGATTGGGGGCAGGAGGAGAAGGGGACGACCGAGGACGAGATGACTGCATGACATCATGGACTCAATGGACGTGAGTCTGAGTGAACTCCAGGAGATGATGATGAACAGGGAGGCCTGGTGTGCTGCAATTCATGGGGTCGCAAAGAGTTGGACACGACTGAGCCACTGAACTGAACTCAACAGACAAATTGGAGAAACTGTTAAAAGTAACAAACTTAACTTCTTCTACTATCCCTTTATAGAAAACATTCTGAAACCTACTCATTGCCACTCTTCCTGAAATCCTCTTACATTTATTTGTGGTGACCAGAACCAAACAGTATGGTTAGACTTACATATTAAAGAAAAATGTATTATATGAATAAATTTAAAAAGTATTAATGAAATCTTGCCCAATGAGAAACATTTCATTGATGTAGTTCTCATCTTTATTTAATCCTTAAGCCTCAAGAAATAATCATTAAACACATTGGCCTTCTATAAAAATGGCACAGTTCAGTTCAGTCGCTCAGTTTTGTCCAACACTTTGTGACACTATGGACTGCAGCACACCAGGCTTCCCTGTCCATCATCAACTCCCAGAACTTATTCAAACTCATGTCCATCGAGTCGGTGATGCCGTCCAACCATCTCATCCTGTTTTGGCCCCTTCTCCTCCCATCTTCAGTCTTTTCCAGCATCAGGGTCCTTCCCAGTGAGTCAGTTCTTCTCATCAAGTGGCCAGAGTATTGGAGTTTCAGCTTCAGCATCAGTCCTTCCAATGCATATTCAGGACTGATTTCCTTTAGGACTGACTTATTGGATATCCTTGCAGTCCAAGGGACTCTCAAGAGTCTTCTCCAACACCACAGTTCAAAAATACAGTTAGCATATGCTAAATTATGCTTGCCAGGTCATAATTAAACAGGCTTTGTTTGAGATTTTTTTCCTTGATTTATTGTAACACCTGACTTTTTATGTTTTTTTTTTCACTTTTTAATTGACATAGTTGATTTACAATGTTAATTACTGTTATATAGTAAGGTGGTTCAGTTATGCCTACACATTTTTATATATTCTTTTCCATTATCATTTATTATTTAGTTGCTAGGTCGTGTCCAACTCTTTGTGACCCCATGGACTGCATCACCCCTGGCTCCCTTGTCCTCCACTATCTCCCAGAGTTTGCTCACACTCACGTCCATTGAGTCAGTGATACATGCAACCATCTTATCCACTGTTTCCCACTTCTCCTCCTGCCCTCAATCTTTCCCAACATCAAGGTCTTTTTCAATGAGTCAGCTCTCACATCAAGGTGGCCAAAGTATTGAAGCTTCAGCTTCAGCATCAGTCCTTCCAGTGAATATTCAGGGTTGATTTCCTTTAGGATTAACTGGTTTGCAGTCCAAGGGACTCTCAAAAGTCTTCGGAAACACCACAGTTCAAAAGCATCAATTTTCAGTGCTCAACCTTCTTTACAGTCCAACTCTCACATCCATACATGACTATCGGAAAAACCATAGCTTTGACTATATGGACCTTTCTCAGCAAAGTGATGTCTCTGCTTTCTAATATGCTAAGTTTGTTATAGTTTGTCTTCCAAGGAGCAAGCGTCTTTTTAAATTTCATGGCTGCAGCCTTCATCTGTAGTGATTGTGGACCCCAAGGAGAAAAAAATCTGTCACTATTTCCATGTTTTCCAATTTATTTGCCATGAAGTGATGGGACCAGATGACATGATCTTAAGTTTCTGAATATTGAATTGTAAGCCAACTTTTTCACTCTCATCAAGAGGCTCTTTAGTTCCTCTTCTCTTTCTGCCATTGGAGGGGTGTAATCTGCATGTCTGAGGTTGTTGATATTTCTTCCAGAAATCTTAATTTCAGTTTGTGCTTCATCCAGCCCGGCATTTCACATGATGTACTCTGCATAGAGGTTAAATAAGCAGGGTGACAATATACAGCCTTGACATACTCCTTTCCCAATTTCAAACCAGTCTGTTGTTGTATGTCTGGGTCTAACAATTGCTTCTCATCCTGCATAAAGGTTTCTCAGGAGACAGGTCACGTGGTCTGGTATTCTCATCTGAAGAATTTTCCACAGTTTGTTGGGGTCCTTACAATGACAAGCTTTAGTGTAGTCAATGAAGTAGATGTTTTTTGGAATTCCTTTGCTTTCTCTATGATCCAACAAATGTTGGCAGTTTGATCTCTGGTTCCTTTGCCTTTTCTAAATCCAGTTTGCACATTTGGAATGTCTCTGCTTACTTACTTCTGAAGGCTAGCTTGAAGCATTTTGAACATTACTTTGCTAGCATATGGTTTATAATAGAATTATTGAATATAGTTCTCCGTGGTGTACAGTAGGGCCTTATTGTTTATCCATTCTATATATAAAAGCTTATATCTGATAACACCAACCTCCCCAGTTCTCTCTCCCTTGGCAACCACCAATCTTTCTCTGCATTTGTGATGCTGTGTCATAGATAGATTCATTTGTGTCATACTTTAGATTTCACATATGTAATATCATATGGTATTCATCTTTTCTGACTTACTTCACTTGGTATGATGATCTCTAGTTGCATTCATGTTGCTGCAAATGACATTATTTCATTATTTTTACAACTGAGTATATTGTATATTTGTAGCACATCTTCTTTATTCATCTGTTGATGGACATTTAGTTTGTTTCTATGTCTTGTCTATTGTGAACAGTGTGATCATGAACGTAGAGGTGCAAGCTATCTTTTTGGATTATAGTTTTGTCTGGATATACACCAAGGAGTGGGTTTGTTAGATCATATGGTAATTCTATTGTCAGATTTCTGAAGAACCTTTATACTGCTTTCCACAGTGGCTGTGGATTCCCTTTTGCTCACATCCTCTCTAGCATTTGTTATTTGTAGATGTTTTAATGACAGCCATTATGACTGATGTGAGGTGATATCTCACTGTCATTTTGATTTGCATTTCTCTAACAATTTGGAAGGAATGATGCTAAAGCTGAAACTCCACTACTTTGGCCACCTCATGCAAAGAGTTGACTCATTGGAAAAGACTCTGATGCTGGGAGGGGTTGGGGGCAGGAGAGAAGGGGACGACAGAGGATGAGACGACTGCATGACATCACCGACTCGATGAGTCTGAGTGAACTCCGGGAGTTGGGGATGGACAGGGAGGCCTGGCATGCTGCAATTCATGGGGTTGCAAAGAGTTGGACAAGACTGAGCGACTGAACTGAACAATTAGCTACGTTGATCATCTTTGTCTCTTGGCTATCTGTATGACTTCTTTGGAGAAATGTCTGTTTAGGTCTCCTGTACATTTTTAGATAGGGCTGTTTGGTGTTTTTTTTGTTTTTTTGTTTTGTTTCTTTTTGGTCATTCAATTGTCTGAGCTATTTGTATACTTTGGAAATCAAGCCTTTGTTGGTTGCATCATTTGCAAATATTTTCTCCCATTCTGTAGGTTGTCTTCATTTTGTTTATGGTTTCCTCTAGAGTGCAAAAGCTTGTGAATTTGATTAGATCTCTCTCTCTCTCTTTTTTTTTTAAACTTCTATTGCCTTGGGATACTGACCTAAGAAAACATATGTATGATTTACATCAGAGAATGTTTTGCTTATGTGCTCTTCTAGGAGTTTTATGGTGTCACGTCTTAGGTTTAAGTCTTTAAGCCATTTTGATTTTTGTGTGTGTTTATGGTAAGAGGATGTGTCGTAACTTTGATTTGCACGTGACTCTCCAACTTTGCCGGTGCCACTTGCCGAAGAGACTTTCCCCTTTTTGTATAGTTTTGTCTCCTTTGGTAAAGATTTTGACCATAGCCATGTGGGTTTATTTCTAAGCTCTCCATTCTGTTCCATTGATCCATATGTCTGTTTTTGTGCCAATATAATGCTGTTTCGATTACTGTAATTTTATAATGCAGCCTGACGTCTGGAAGGGTTGTCTCTTGCCTTGTTCTTTTTCTTCAGGGTTGCTTTGGTAACTCTGGGTCTTTTCCACAGGCATTTTAGGATTATTTGTTCTAGTTCTGTGAAAATATCATGGGTAATTTGATAGGGATCACATTAAATCTGCAGATTGCTTTGGGCACTATGGCCATTTTAACAATATTAATTCTTCCAATATAAGTGCTTGGAGATACCTTTCTATTTCTTTGGATTATCTTCCATTTTGTTTATAATGTTTTATAGTTCTTAGCATATAAGTCTTTCACCTCATTGGTCAGGTTTATTCTTAAGCATTTTATTTTGGGGGTGCAGTTTTTAAAAGTACTTTTTTTATGTTCCCTTTCTAATATTTTAACTTCTCTATGTTAATCTTTATCCTGCTACATTGCTGAATTTATCAGTTTTAGTAGTTTCTATGTGGTGTGTTGAGGGTTTGCTGTACGTAGTATCATGTCATCTACATATAATGACAATTTTACCATTCCCTTCCAATTTGGAAACCTTGTCTTTGTCTGACTGCTGTGACTAGGACTTGCAGTACTGTGTTGAATAGAAGAGGTGAGCGGGCATCCTTGTCTTGTTCCAGACTTTAGGGGGAAGGCTTTCAACTTTTCACAACTGAGTATTGTATTGGCTGTGGGTCTTTCATTAATAACTTTTATTATCTTGAGATATGTTCCCACTGTACCTACTTTGGTAAAGGTTTTTATCATAAATGGATATTGAATCTTGTCAAATGCTTTTCTGCATTTAGATGACCACATGGTTTTAGCCTTTCATTTATGTGGTGTATCACATTGATTATTCTGTGTGTGCTGCATAATCCTAGTGAGAGGAGTACCACTTGTTCATGGTGTATGATCCTTTATATATGTTATTGATCTGGCTTGCTAATATTTTGTTGAGAATCTTTGCATTTATACTCAAAGATATTGGCCTGTAATTTTCTTCTTTGGTGATGCCTTTGTCTGGTTTTGATATCTGAGTCATGGTGGTTTCATAGAATGTCTTTGGGAGTGTGCCCTCCTCTTCAGTTTTTTGGATGAGTTTGGGAAGGATAAGTTCTTTGCATGTTTGGTAGAGTTCACCTATGAAGCCATCTGGTCCTGGACTTTTGTTTGTAGGGAGTTTTTAGATTACAGGTTCTATTTCATTTTTAGTGATTGGTCTATTCAAATTATCTATTATTGATTCATTTTGATGGACTGTATGTTTTTGGATATTTGCCCATTTCTTCTAGGTCACTGAACTTTTTAATGATTGTTCATAGTATTCCCTTGTAGTTTTTTGTATTTCTGCAGTATCATTGCTCTGTTTCCTTTTTCATTTCTTAGTTTACTTGGGTAATCTCTTTCCTTCTTGGTTAGTCTAGTGAGAGGTTTGTACATCTTGCTTATCATTTAAAAGAACCAGCTCTTTGTTTTATTGATTTTCTCTTCTTTTAATATATATTTTATTCCCTCTCTAATCTTTATTATTTCTTCCTTTTTCTGACTTTAGGTTTTGTTTGTCCTCTTTCTAATTCTTTTAAGTGGTAGGTTAGGTTTAACAGGCATTGTTAACTCCATTTTACAGGTGAGAAAACAGAAACTTTAAAGGATGAAATAAATTGTTTAAATGTCTTATGCATGTCTGACAGTTTCCAAACATCAGTTCTATAATTCTGACAGGTCTAAAGTGAAAGGGCTTTTCCAATCCACAGGCTTGCATATGACACTTAAATTAGTCATGTATTCATTAAAGCCACTGTTTCTCACCTATAAAGTAGAGATTCTAATTTCTATCTCATATAGCCAGTAAGATAGTGCCTATAGGGTGAAAAATGAAATCCAATGTTAATATTTGTGTTTTAGCATCCCTTTCCTGTATCAGTATATTTTACTATGTGATTTATTCTTTAAATTTTGCCTAATTACATTCTATTTAGAACCATTTTTATTTCTACTTCTAACACAATAATGTAGAATTATATATTTGCTACTTTTGTTTATCTGCGGCATCACTGTAGCTGCTAAATAAGACAGTCTCTTTCACATCACACTTTCCAAACAGTGATACCTCACTCTAATAATTATGGTTCAAGCTGGACTGAGGAGTTTTTTTTCCCCCAACAGAATACATTCAAAAGTGAGATATGTTCAAATAAGAACGATATTACATTCAGTATAGAAATTGTTTTCCTAGTTAAACTTGCCAAGCTGCTTGCAGAAAATAATTATATTGGTCTGTTAGTTTGCTTCTGAATAAATCTTTGTAGTGTTTTTGTTTCTTTGGTGGATATATTGCATATAATAGATGCATGAACACATCTCTAAAAATTATTCTTTTCTAACCAGCAGAATCTTCCTCCATGAGAGTAGAAATTTTCAAATGTTCCTTCACTAGTTGTGTTTCAAAATGAATATAAAATTTAGCCTTCATTTGAAGATATAGAAACTAGATATTTGAAGGTAACATTAGAAAATATTACTATCTTCACAACAATTTATAAGGCAGAGAAAAATAGTCTGTGTACGTCTTTCAAAATGGGTCATGCCAACAAGATGAAAATGTATTCAGATTAGAAACAGTATCATTCTCATGCTTTTCACTGTGTCATACTGAAGTTCAGCCACAGTGAAGAGAGTGGGACCAAGGTACCAAGTATTCTGGCCCGGAGAATTCCATGGACTATAGTCCATGGGGTCACACAGAGTCAGCATGACTGAGCGACTTTCACTTCACTTCCCAAGGTGAGAAGGTTTAGAGATCATTTCCACACCAGCTACAGTTCTCAGTCTTAAAAGTAACTGGGGGCCAGGCCAGGGGGCACACAGAAGTTCTTTGCATTTTAGACAGAAATGTGTACAATGTGTATGTTAGCTGGACACCAATCTTTAAAGTCTAACCTCTAAGCTTCTCTTGGGATCTGAAAACAATATCATATTTTCAAGTATGATTTAAAGTAAGCTAACAACCCATTTCCTATATTTCTATAAATCTCTCCAAGAGCACTGTCATAAGATAGAAATCACATATTCTGTATATATCATTTCATATTTCACATAAACCAATGGTTTGGTAATATAATAATAAACATTCCCCATTGTGATATTATTTTTTTTAGGTTGTTCAATATAAACTATGCTTAAGTTGCTATAGTTCTGTTTTTAAATGTTTATATTTAATGCAAAGGGGTATTTTTTTTAAATAGTACTGAGGTTTCTTCATTAATGTGATTATGAATGTTCTAATTAAAATATTTAGGTTTCAATTTTGTTTTATTCTGAGAGTTTTCTGATACTTACAATTCTAAACATTTCCCTACAATGAGAGTTAACAATATCTAAACAGAAAATTT
>SJYC01014338.1:0-30083 GCA_006408675.1 Madoqua kirkii
GGGACTAGCACACATTTTATTTGGCTTGCACAGTGTTTTCCCCAAAATTAAATTTATTGGAAATCTTTAGAAATAAAGAGATTTTATATAAGCATCTGAATGTCCAAGTTGTCATGAAGACAATCTAGCACAACAGGGTAGAGGTGTCTGGCGGTGCAGCCTCTGGTTTTCACCCCCTGGCCCCTACCACACCCCATTACATCACACTTGGCTGTCTGCACTCGTTTATCTTACCTATCTGACCTCTGGCCGCCTTTAGAGTCTAAAACCTCGCTATGTCCCCCTGCTATTATGAACGTTTCAATTAATAAGCTGAAAGTGCAAGCAAGGTTGACCTTTTTTTCTTTTTTGCTCTCCAGGTGGTGGGGAGTTGGAGACGGTGGGATGTGGCAGGCTCTTAGATCTCTGACAGGATCCAACCTGGGCCCCTGCAATGAGAACAGTGCAGTCTTAACCAGTAGACCTCAAGAGAGGCCCCAGGTTGACCGTTTTGAACGCAGTAATTCAACTAAGCTCTGGTAAAGGTCAATCCCACACAATTTGTATGACACCAAGGACCCGTTTCTAACTCCGTGAATTCTTCTTGGCCCCCAGAACCAGTGTTACTCTCCTTTGAACTCCTGCTGATGATCTGGACATTCTTTCCTTGGACACCTAAATGGTAAGCTTAAAGTAGATTAATCCATTTTTAGATTAGATTCATCCAAATGATAAATTAGTCTAAGTAATAAGGTTTTGGTTACACTACTCTACATTAATTAACTTGCAGCCCTAAATCCGTCAAGGAGTAAATCTGTAAAGCAGGGAATTGGGTGGGTTCACACATAGTGGGAATATGTCGTGTTTGGGACGGTCAGCACCTAAATCTTCTCTAAGGAGTGCCAAATCTACCCCCACGAAAAGACCCGCCCGGCAACAGGGTCAAGAAGGCAGAACCCTCCAGATCATAGTACGCAGGCATGACCGAAACCTCCGCCAGTTGTCTGCGCCGCTGTCACCCTCCTCCAGCACTGCACAGGCGCTTGACAGACCAACCTTTCCCTCCCCCTTCCATCTGGCCCCTAGTCGAGAGGACGCCCTCCCGCAGCACACAGTTCCTGCGCAAGCGCTGTCCCGCGTCCCCGCCCGAAGGCCAATTGGAAGCGGCGGCGGCTGGGCGCAGGGGCACAACGCCGTGGGTGGGGCCTGGACGTGAGGGCAGCGCGCTGGCGTCACAGGGGCGGCTATATAAGTGAATACAGGCGCCGCCCCTCCGCCCCAGTCACTGAGCCGCCGCCGAGGACTCAGCAGCCTCCCCCTTGAGCCCCCTCGCTTCCCGACGCTCCGTTCCCCCCTGCCCGCCTTCTCCCGCCGCCGCCTTCCGCAGGCCGTTTCCACCGAGGAAAAGGAATCGTATCGTATGTCCGCTATCCAGAACCTCCACTCTTTCGGTAAGTCCCAGAAAGTCCCGAGGGGAGGAAGGCCCCGGTGGGGCGCTCCGGCCCTCAAACAGGGCCAAGAAAGCTGCTAAACGTTGTAGGTCTTAGTAAACTTGGGCGGAGGGGAACTGTCTTGGCCCGCGGGCTGTGGGGCCGCGGCCTGGGCCTTAGAGTTGGCCCCTGAGCGCGACCGGAAGGAGCGGGCGGGAGGTCAGCCCTTGGGCGGGCTTCGCGTCTCGGGTGGCGCATTTACTAATGGCTCCCGGGGCTCTTCGGGCCACACCCGCCCCTCCCGCCAACCTGCGTCACGTCCGGTACGTCACCGCCGTTGTCACGGTGTCGGGAGGGAGAGGCGGCGCCAGCCCTAAGTGACACCCGCGCGCGCCAATGGGGCGGGAAGTGTGGCCCCGCCTTAGAGCTCGGGTTCCGGCCGGTTGCATCAGCTGGGTGGGGCGCCGCCGGCCTGCCCTGGCTCCCCCGACACGTGATCTGCTTCCCAGGGCGGGCCTGGGGCAGGAAGCCCAGGATGGGAAAGCTGGCCGTCCCGGACTGACCTGTTCGAGGAGAGCCAACAAAGAACATGTCTGATCCGACCAAGCCCTGACGATTTCAGTATCAGTTTCTGCATGCAGAAGAGATCCAGTGGAAGGGTGGCAGTGGCATCTGAACTCAACGTCACTAAACGAGCTTGACCTTTCTTCCCAGACCCCTTTGCTGATGCAAGTAAGGGTGATGATCTGCTTCCTGCTGGCACTGAGGATTATATCCATATAAGAATTCAACAGAGAAACGGCAGGAAGACCCTTACTACTGTCCAAGGGATCGCTGATGATTACGATAAAAAGAAACTAGTGAAGGCGTTTAAGAAGGTAGGTTTTTAATGAAATTGTAGGAAAGTCGTATTTACCCTGCCTCCATGGAGCTGCTGAGTTGTATTACTTACTGAAAAGGGTTATTACTGGCATTCAAACTGTTACCTGGCCTAATTTGTTTTACTTGTGTTGTTCTTGCAGAAATTTGCCTGCAATGGTACTGTAATTGAGCATCCAGAATATGGAGAAGTGATTCAGCTACAGGGTGACCAGCGCAAGAACATATGCCAGTTCCTGGTAGAGGTGAGTTCTGTTGCTTTTTGTTGGTACATTTGTGCCTCTTCCCTGGCTTACTAATCTCAGATCTGCCTGGTGTATTTTTATAAGGCTAAGCCAAACAGTTTTTGAAGTTCATAGTGTATTCCTGGAAAGGAGGGATTTGTCCACCTTAAAGATTACTAGCTTGGATCTAGTTTAAGGATGTTGTGCACATAGACACTAAAACAGGATGTCGGGTTGGCTATTCGTAAGTGGCAAAATCTTATTACACCACTGATGATAAACTGAGTGTACCCTGAGTTCAGTGCATCTTGGCTGTGGGACTTTTCTGGTCCAAGTGTAGAAGTGGGAAGAGAGGATTGTTGTCATCAGGGGCTTTAACTCTGCTCCCTCTTAAACTGCCCTTTTTTCCTTTGCAGATTGGACTGGCTAAGGACGACCAGCTGAAGGTTCATGGGTTTTAAGTGCTTTTGGCTCACTGAAGCTTAAGTGAGGATTTCCTTGCAATGAGTAGAATTTCCCTTCTGTCCCTTGTCACAAGTTTAAAAACCTCACAGCTTGTATAATGTAACCATTTGGGGTCTGCTTTTAACTTGGACTAGTGTAACTCCTTCATGCAATAAACTGAAAAGAGCCATGCTGTCTAGTCTTGAAGTCCCTCATTTAAACAGAGGTCAAGCAGTAGGCGCCTGGCAGTGTCCAGCCTGAAACAAAGCAATAACAGTGATGTTTCAGCCAAGTCCAGAGCCCCAGGATCACAGACGGCTATGTCTGACCAGAAGCTCCTCGGCAGCCCCTCTGCAAAGTTCCCTGTCCTGAGAAAATGTCACCATCTGGACAGTCCTCGATGAAGCGAAGAGTGGAGGATGGGTGAGGCAGCTGTACTGCTAGAGGGTGCCTTCGGTGGTCAGGGAAGGATTCCATGATGTCTCCAACGTGACTGGGTGGGCAGGGCTTAGAGCAGCCACCCTCCAGTGAGGTGACAGGACATCTGGCCTGCCACCAAGGTCTTCATGACCAGACATGTCCTAGCTAATCGGCATCCAAACTAGAATGTGAGGCCAACCTTCTATCAGTTAAACTTTTGACAAGGGAACAAATTTCAAACCAATGTTATCAGTCACGTAGCTGTAGAGCTTGCAACTTACTAGCAACAGCTGCCCAATGCCTTGTGAAGTAAACTGGGTTTTTGGTTTTTTCCCCCTCTTCAGTTTAATGTTATGTAATGTATTTAAACCCTTATTTAAATAAAACTTGTTTTCAGAAACATTTGATTTGCAGATTCTGTTTAATATATAATCAATCTTGTACATGGGGAAGAACCACAGAAATGGCAATAGAGGATACATCTGGACCCACAGCTCTTAAGTGGGCCCTGACCCTTTTAGCCAAGAAAAAGTAGTGAGCTTGTCCCTCCAAGCACACTCCCCAGCCCGCCTTGTTAGCCATTGTGTAAGCATTTGCTCAGCGCTCTGTTGTCTCACTGTCCTGAAAAGACCTGCTGAGAATGGTCATGAAAAGTCAATACTTGTCTACCTTAGTCACCAGACCATGTTGTTAGCTTCCTGGATGTATGATGAGTTGGTGTAGAGGCCACCTTGGAACCATGACAGTGAATGTGTCTGTGGAACCAATGTGACTTGGGTGGGTCTCAGGAGATAATAGCATAATTGCACCTATTTGATTTTAAGAAAAATGAGATGTGGAAATTTGCAAGGCTAGTAGGTGCTAACATGTTTTCTAGGACCCAGGGCTCCACTCCTCTTCCCACCAGATGACCTAAATATTTTACAGAGGTTGCCTGTTTGGTATACGCAAGGAATCATGGGACTCAAGGTTCAGGCTAGTCAGGTAGACACCCTGTGCTTGAATGCTGACCCCAGATAGGAGTGTGAGACTGGCATACAGCCATACAGCTTGTGACACGAGGCAGAGGCCCAGGCCACCAGCAGCTTGGCCAAAGAGCTGCAGCATCTCAGGATTTAGAAATCCTTCCCACCACCCCCATCCAATCCCTATAAGGCTAAGGAAGGCTCCGTAAAGGTGTCATCTGAAGCAGAGCATTCCAGGCAAGGAGGAGACAAGACCCAGATGTGATGACCCAGTATGTGTGAGGAAGCCACGGTAGGACCATTTAACTGGAACAAAGCCGGTGCATAGGCCCTGATGCAGTACTTAACTATATGCCAGGCTGGTGCTGTGACTCATTTAACAGTGAGGACTCAGTCCCATGGTGGGAAAGAGGGAACTGGAGAGGAGGGCTGGATGGATGGAAGGTTGGAGTAAGCTGAGTGGCCTGAGCCACAAGCCAAGACTTTCTGATACTAATATGCAAATGAATCAGTAAAGAATGTCTCCCAGGGATCTTCCTGGTGTTCCACTTGTTAATAGTCCCTCCCACTGTAGGGAGCACAAGTTGATCCCCTTTCAGGGAACTAAGATCCTGCATGCTGTGTGGCCCAGCCCCAAAAGTGAGTGATTAACAAGGTTAATGAAATACATGGCCAAAAAGTCTCCCAGCTCTGCTCATTGGTTCCTCTCTCCCACCCCCAGTTACTTCTCTGCCTCCTCTTTCCCGTCTCCTGCCCACTCCCAGGCGTCAGCCTACCCTCTGAAACAGGGACAAAGACTGCAGACTGGTCAGCTAAAATGAAAGCCTGTTGTATTTTAAATCTATAAATAGGTCAAAGAAACCCAGTATATTCCAAACAAACATTGTACCAGAAGGTTCTCAAATTGACCTTCCTTGTTTACCAACCTGGGTAGTTCCTCCTAGTGGCATCAGGGTCAAAAACTTTACTATTAATCTGAAAAAGATTGTATGTATAATTGAACCACCATACTGTACACCTGAAACTTACACATTGTAAATCAACTACAATAAAACCTTTCTTTAAGGAATTAAAATTTTAAATCTATATAGGAAAAGAATCTGAAAAAGGTTGAATACATGTATATGTGTAACTGAATCACTATGCTCTACCTGAAACAAGCACAACATTGGCAATCAACTATACTCCAATAAGGTGTTTTTTTTAAGGGAAACAACACTTTACTATTGACTTCACCATTATTTTGAAATTAAGAGCTCCCTGATTAGTTTTTAGCTTTTAAGGAGATAAGACATTATTTCAAAATTAGCTCATAACCTGAGGCTTTGGCAGTTTCTTCTCTTCAATTCAGATTGATAAAATGCATCGTTCTTGGGAGAACCTATTGAAAATTCAGATTCTAAGCCTCTCCCAGGATAGTTTGACTGTACTGGGTACTAGCTAAACAGTGCCCAGGTCCCAACTACTTTTCAAGGGCCTAAAGAAAGGCCTGAGAACTGAAGGGAAATGTATCTCCAAAACTTGACTCCAAAACTGCAAAATCATGATGATTAACTGTTTAACACTATAAAAGGTAGCATCGTCAGTACCTACAATGTAATTCCTCTGTGGGCTTCCCAGGTGGCGCTAGTGGTAAAGAATCTGCCTGCCAATGCAGATAGATGTAAGAGATGAGGGCTCAATCCCTGGGTCAGGAAGACACCCCCTGGAGGAGGGCATAGCAACCCACTCCAGGATCCTTGCCTGGAGAATCCCATGGGCAGAGGAGACTGGCAGGCTACAGTCTATAGGGTCACAGAGTAGGACACGACTGAAATGATTTAGCCTGCATGCGTGGAAGCATAATAAAGGTTCTCATGAAAGAATCATTTTTAAGGGAGTCCACGTGGCACCAGTGTTAAAAAAAAAAAAAAAAACCCCTTCCTTGTGGGTAGGAGATGCAGGAGACATGAGTTCAATCCCTGAATTAGGAAGATCCCCTGGAGAAGGAAATGGCAACCCACTTCAGTGTTCTTGCCTGAAAAATTCCAAGGACAGAGGATCCTGGCAGGCTATGGTCCATGGGATTGCAAAGAGTTGGACAGACTGAGCAAGCAGGCACCAGGCAGATTGTAAAATTTATAAACATCTTTTTTTTAATGTAATGAAATACTTCCACCTCAAAAGTTATAAAAATATTAGTTTAATATGAACAAAAAAGTTACAGAAAATGCATGTCTGTTTGGCCTATGGGTACCTTTTCATTCATTTACAATGAGGTCTGATGGAGCCTCTGAGGATGAATCCTGGCAGGCTATGGTCCATGGGATTGCAAAGAGTTGGACAGACTGAGCAAGCAGGCACCAGGCAGATTGTAAAATTTATAAACATCTTTTTTTTAATGTAATGAAATACTTCCACCTCAAAAGTTATAAAAATATTAGTTTAATATGAACAAAAAAGTTACAGAAAATGCATGTCTGTTTGGCCTATGGGTACCTTTTCATTCATTTACAATGAGGTCTGATGGAGCCTCTGAGGATGTTACAGAAGCCTGCAAACTCCAGGAAATGGCCCTCCCTTCAGGTCCAGAGATTCTGACCCAGAAGCTCTGATAGGGGCCCAAGGACTGGCCTTTTTAACCAGTATCAGCCGATTCCTATCGCGAGAGCCACAGACTCCACTTGAAGCACTGCTGTGGCTAATGGGAAGCTATTGAGGAACCTGAGAAGCATGTATGCAGGTTAGAAGCAGCACAGTTAGAACCACAAATCGCACGATGGACAGGTTCAAATTGGGAAAGGAGTACATCAAGGCTATATTTTGTCACCCTGCTTATTTAACTTATATGCAGAGGACATCCCATGAAATGCCAGACTGGATGAAGCACAAGCTAGAATCAAGATTGCCAAGAGAAATACCAATAACCTCAGATATGCAGATGACACCACCCTAACGGCAGAAAGCAAAGAAGAACTAGAATCTCTTGATGAAGGTGAAAGAGGAGAGTGAAAAAGCTGGCTTAAAACTCAACATTCAAAAAACTAAGATGATGGCATCTGGTCACAACACTTCATGGCAAACAGATGAGGAAAGAAATGGAGACAGCGACAGACTTTATTTTCTTGGGCATCCAAAATGCAGATAGTGACTGCAGCCGTGAAATTAAACGATGCTTGCTCCTTGGAAGAAAAGCTATGACAAACCTAGGCAGCATATTAAAAAGCAGAAACATCACTTTACTGACAGAGGTCATATAGTCAAAGCTACGGTTTTTCCAGTAGTCATGTACAGATGTGAGAGTTGGACCATAAAGAAGGCTGAGTGCCAACGAATAGATGCTTTCGAACTGTGGCGCTAGAGAAGACTCTTGAGAGTCCCTTGGACAGCAAGGAGACCTTACCAGTCAATCCTAAAAGAAATCAACCCTGAATATTCATTGGAAGGACTGATGCTGAAGCTGAAGCTCCAATACTTTGATCACCTGATGCTAAGAGCCAACTCACTGGAAAAGACCCTGATGCTGGGAAAGACTGAAGACGAGAGGAGAAGGGATGACAGAAGATGAGATGGTTGGATGGCATCACCAACTCAATGGAGATGAGTGTGGGTAAACTCCGGGAGTTGGTGAAGGACAGAGAAGTCTGGCATGCTGCAAATGGGTTCACAAAGAGTTGAATACGACTGAGTGACTGAACAGCAACTGAGGAACTTTGAGCAGAAAAGAGACATCATCAGAGCTAAACTTGAGGGCAAATCAAGAGTATTTTATTTAAGATGGTTGAAAAAAGGGGTGACCAAGGATTACCAGCAGCTGAGAAACCAAACCCTGAGAGTTTGTATATAATGTACACGAGTGTATTTTCTTCATAGCTTTGATCGGATTCTTTTAAAGGAAGCCATTATCCAAAACGGTTAAGAATCACTGGTCCATGATTTCTTTCTGAGGCTTGCAAAGCCCCAGGGATTATCAAAGGTTTTCCAGGCACATCCCTACAAGCAGTCACAGTGCCTATTTCAATATCGATTTTTACATTAATGACTATTTCAAATATTTAAAAATAACTCTAAAACTGAGTGTGGTTTGAGCAGAATGTGCACAGCGGCCAGACTGCACGGTGCTCAGAAGCTCATGTGTGACTCACTCACTCCACAGCCACTATCACCAGCCATCCTCCAGCCATAGTCATCTAGTCGGTTGCGAGGTTCAAATTGTCATTAATCTTTTAGACCTTTGTGGTTAATTTATACCCAGAATGGACAACTGATTGAAAACAGGAAGCATAGGGAGCACAGAGGTTGAAAAATGCTAATGTGGGAACGTGGATGCGAGGAGATGAGTGTGGGTAAACTCCGGGAGTTGGTGAAGGACAGAGAAGTCTGGCATGCTGCAAATGGGTTCACAAAGAGTTGAATACGACTGAGTGACTGAACAGCAACTGAGGAACTTTGAGCAGAAAAGAGACATCATCAGAGCTAAACTTGAGGGCAAATCAAGAGTATTTTATTTAAGATGGTTGAAAAAAGGGGTGACCAAGGATTACCAGCAGCTGAGAAACCAAACCCTGAGAGTTTGTATATAATGTACACGAGTGTATTTTCTTCATAGCTTTGATCGGATTCTTTTAAAGGAAGCCATTATCCAAAACGGTTAAGAATCACTGGTCCATGATTTCTTTCTGAGGCTTGCAAAGCCCCAGGGATTATCAAAGGTTTTCCAGGCACATCCCTACAAGCAGTCACAGTCCTATTTCAATATCGATTTTTACATTAATGACTATTTCAAATATTTAAAAATAACTCTAAAACTGAGTGTGGTTTGAGCAGAATGTGCACAGCGGCCAGACTGCACGGTGCTCAGAAGCTCATGTGTGACTCACTCACTCCACAGCCACTATCACCAGCCATCCTCCAGCCATAGTCATCTAGTCGGTTGCGAGGTTCAAATTGTCATTAATCTTTTAGACCTTTGTGGTTAATTTATACCCAGAATGGACAACTGATTGAAAACAGGAAGCATAGGGAGCACAGAGGTTGAAAAATGCTAATGTGGGAACGTGGATGCGATAGTCATTCTGTTCAGGTGTCAAGTCATTGATTTCTCACTCCATTTCTGTGACATAGTAGAAAACAAACACAAGAGCAAATCAGGGACCAGGAGACTGCAACTTCCTTAGTTCCATGGTCTACTGTGGAAGCAGAACTAAAGGCCCAGTGCTCAGCATCATCTGGGAGCTTGTTAGCCCTGCAGAATTTCAAGCCCACTTCAGACTTAGTAAAGGGCCTCCCTGATAGCTCAGTTGGTAAAGAATCTGCCTGCAATGCAGGGGACCCTGGTTCGATTCCAGGGTCGGGAAGATCCCCTGGAGAATGGATAGGCTACCCACTCGAGTATTCTTGGGCTTGTTTGTGGCTCAGATAGAAAAGAATTTGCCTGCAATGTGGGAGACCTGGGTTTTGATGAAGGGAAAGGCTACCCACTCCAGTATCCTGGGCTGGAAAATCCCATGGATTGTGTATAGTGCATGGGGTCACAAAGAGCCGGACACGACTGAGCAACCTTCAGACTTATTAAGTCCATCTTCATTTTTACAGTTTTCATTAACAGAGTTTAAGAGCCACTGGTTTGGACCATAAAATTAGCAGCCTTCAGGGATTTCCCTGATGGTCCTGTAGTTAGGACTCCACACTTTCACTGATGGAGATATGGGTTTAATCCTTGGTCTGGGAATGAAGATCCTGTGAGTTACACGCCAAAAAAAAAAAAAACTGGAAAATCCCATGGATTGTGTATAGTGCATGGGGTCACAAAGAGCCGGACACGACTGAGCAACCTTCAGACTTATTAAGTCCATCTTCATTTTTACAGTTTTCATTAACAGAGTTTAAGAGCCACTGGTTTGGACCATAAAATTAGCAGCCTTCAGGGATTTCCCTGATGGTCCTGTAGTTAGGACTCCACACTTTCACTGATGGAGATATGGGTTTAATCCTTGGTCTGGGAATGAAGATCCTGTGAGTTACACGCCAAAAAAAAAAAAAGATTTTCCCAATTAAAATTAGCAGACTTCATAGATTGATCTGCAAGCTAGTTAAGCAAAGACAGTAACATTATATGAATTTAAATATTTTTATAAGTGCATTTTCCATTGCAGTTTTAGATCTGCATTGAAATGCAAAAAAAAAAAAAAAAACAGTGGAAGAATGGAAAGCAACAGTTTTGAGCTGAATACGGACTGATTAGTATCTTGGCACTAGCTGAGAGGGGCAGGAACCTGGCTGGCACAGCAGTCAGCTAGGAACTCTCCAGTGATACCAAGCCTGAGCTCAGCCCTCAGCCCCACGCCAGAATCCCTGGGGTGACCCATGAGTGGTGATTCACCACCACTGAACCCTACCAAGCCTGCAGCTCCCACTCATCTGATTAAGGATGTCAAAAACAGTGTTGCAGCAGAAAATACAGTGATGACTATATCAAATTTGGCTTTTCACTTATTGGGACCAAAGACAGCCCCCATCTCTCAGGTGCTGTTTGTTTGTTTGTTTGTTGTTTGGCCACATAGCATGTGGGACCTTCCCAACCAGGGATGGAACCCATGTCCCCTGCACTGGCAGGCGAGCTGTAAACCACTGAACCAGCAGGGAAGCCCTACACTAAGACTTTCTTCTTGTGGATTTCAATTGTAGACATTTGAAATTGCATTTGATAAAGCCCTGTGATTTGCAAACCCAACATATCAGACTGACATGGGAGCTTTTCAGAAATGCAACTCGCAGGCCCCCTATGAGACCAACTGAACTGGAATCTACATCCTAACAAGACTCCCAGGGGGGTCTCATACACATTAAAAGTGGAGAAGCACTGTTAGGAAACCCACTAACGAAGCCTCTACACACTCTACACACTGCTTTTGAAATAACACAAATCTCCCCGCCCCCCAAATTAAGAATTGTTGAACTTCTGGTGAATAGGAATCCTCCTGCCAATGCAGGGGACACAGGTTCAGTCCCTAGTCTGGGGAGATTCCACATGCTGCGGGGCAACTAAGCCTGTGTACAACTACTCTACTGAACCCCGGCTCTAGAGCCCCAGGGCAGTGACTACTAAGTGCTTAGACTACTGGAGCCCAGGCACCTAGAGTCCGTGCTCCGCAACAGGACAAACCATCACAATGAGAAGTCCATGCACCGCAACAGAGAGCAGCCCCCACTTTCTGCAATTAAAGAAAGTCCTTAGGCAGTAACAGAGACCCAGCGCAGCCAAAGACACACTGTTTTCAATTAAAGGGCATTGATCTTTTTTTTAATTATCAAGAATCATTGCATTTCAGTCAAGGTTTCCACAAGACTTTTGCCAAGGGGGCCAAGACAATTTAAGAAGGAAGAATGTAGTCTTTTCAATAAATGTGCCAGGACCATTGGCTCTCCACAGGCAGAGAATGAAGCTGGACCCCTACTTTTCACCATATGCAAAAATCAACTCACAGTGCATCACAGACCTAAATATAAGAGCTAAAAAGATAGAACTTCTCAGAGAAAATAGAAGACCTTCAGGACCTTAAATTAGGCAAAGCTTTCTTAGATATGATAGCAAAACTGCAAGTGACAAAAGAAAAAAGTAGATTAGTTGGACTTCATCCAATTTTCAGCCTTTTGTGCTTCCAAGGATACTGTCAAGACAGTGAAAAGACAACCCACCAAATGGGGGGAAATATTTACAAATCATATGTCTGATAAAGGACTTGGATTTAGAATATATAAGAACTCTTACAAAGCAGTTTTTTTTTTTTTTAAAGACAGAACACTGAAAAATGGGCAAAGGATCTGAGTAGACATTCCTCCAAAGAAGATATAGAAATGACCAGTACACCATGCAATACACTCAGTGTCATGAGCCATCAGGGAAATGAAGATCAAAACCACTGATGTGACTAGATAACTAATGAGAACACACTGTGTAGCACATGGGACTCGGTGCTCCGTGGTGACCTAAATGGGAAGGAAATCCAAAAAAAGAGAGGACATGTGTAAATATGTAACTGATTCACTTTGCTGTGCCACAGAAACTAACACAACATTGTTAGCAACTATACTCCAATAAAAATTTTAAAACATGATTTGAGAGTCCACTCACAATCTGTAGAATGGCTACTGCCAAAAAGACAAATAATAACCATTTTTGGTGGAGAATGGGGGAAAACGAGAACCCTCATGCATTGCTGGTGGTAATGTTAAAATGGTATGGCCTCTGAAAGTAATAGTCTGTCACTGCCTAAAAAAATTAAACAGATTTACCCAGTGATCCAGCCATTCCACTCCTAGATATATACCCAAGAGAACTGAAGACATATGGTCACCTAATACCTCGTATATAAATATTCCTATCAGCATTGCTCACAACAGACAAAAGTGGAAACAACCCAACTGGCCATTTGATCATGTGAACTGATGAGTGAATGAATAAAATGTAGTAGATCCATACAAAGGAATAGAATTGGAGGTGGGGGGCGACGAAGTACCAGTGCATGCCATAACATGAGTAAATCTTGAAAACCTAATGCTAAATGAAATAAGCCAGACACAAGAGGCCATATTTTGTATGATCTCATTTATATGAATTGCCCAGTCATATCTCAAGACAGAAAGTCAATGAATAGTTGCCAGGAGAGAGAAGAAATAAGGAGGGACTGCAAAGGGGGGATAAGGGTTTTCCGCTTGAGGTGATGAAAATGGTATTAAATAATGGTAACATTTGGGCAACTTTGTGAATATCATGAAAACACCTGGATTATATACTTTAGAGACTGAATGGTGTGATGTGTGAACTCTCTCTCAGAAAACAGGTTATATGGTTGTTGGGATTTGTTTTGTTTTGTTTGGCCACACCTCGAGGAATGTGGGGTCTAGATCCCTGTCCAGGGATAGAACCCGTGTGCCCTGAGGTGGAATGAGCAGTCTGAACCACTGCCCTGCCAGGGAGGTCCCTTGTACTTTTTAGATTGCATCCTTTCACAGTCCGGTGGGCAGATTATGAACAGGGATTGCCACGTGGCGGCACACCACTTCGGCTGGTGAATGAAAATATCCTCTGCCCTCTGCCAGGGACAATAATAGAATGAGGTGAGTGTACGAGCAGGAGAACTTCAATAAAGCCTGAAGAAACGCACTGCCCCCTCGCCCTTCCCTGAAATAGCTTTTCACAGAAGTCCAGTGAGGTCACAGCTGAAACCAGCCATCAAAGCCTCCCATTTCTCCTTAGCCCTGCTGTCTGTCCATCTAACCAACCTTGCACTGGCTCAATAAATAGTAGAGTGAAGGGAAGAGACACCTTGCCATACAGGCAGCAGGAAGGCAGCAAGGAAAGACTTGTATCTCAGGCTTATGGAATCAAACTGCTAAGTTCAAGTCTCAGTGATGAGCCCCGTGTCCTGAGAAAATCACTGTGTTGGGTTTGGGATGGACTTGATTGATTTGACTTGACCCTACTTACCAAGCTGTTAGTGGTTTGGATGGTAAAGAATCTGCCCACAATGCAGGAGACTAGGGATTGATCCCTGGGTCAGGAGGAGGAAATGGTAACCCATTCCAGTATTCTTGCCTGGAGAATTTAATGGACAGAGGAGTCTGGCAGGCTACAGTCCATGGGGTTACAAAGAGTCGGACACCGTTGAATGACTAACACACACACACACACACACACACAAGCTGTTATCCTTTCACCAATGCTGGCAGATACACAAGACTCCTGGGTCAGAGACGAGTAACCTTATTACTTATAACCCAGTGAGCAGCACGACTTGCATCCATTCCCTCGCGCCTTGAGTTCCTCAGCTGGTGGCACAACAGGGACCCCGGTGGCTGATTTGTGGGCATAGTTGCCACTGAGGAACACTGAGCTTGGGGAATCTCCCTTCCCATTGGGAGATAAAGAGCTACATCTTTCAAGGCTATTCACTCCGAACACAACCCTGAGACATGGCCCAGGTGAGGAAGTGGTCCTGAGCTTGCATGCTTGGCATCCTCAGCAAGAACATTCAGAGATGCTCAAGATCCACGATGCACTGCTTCATCACTTCTCGTAAGAATCACCAGCCTCTCCGTGCCTTCGTTTCCTTGGCTATAAACTAGGGGCAAGACAGTCACCCTCCTCATAGGGTGGTGGTGAGGATTAGAAGACAGAAAACACACAAAGTGCCTGCCCTGGAGGCCTGACCATAGAAGTGCTCCCTAAATTTTAATCCCATCATTTGGGGAAGGAAGAGGGGAAAATGTGTTGTAGATGTCAGAAGGCTTTCCATGGAGGAGAACTTCAAGATCAAGAGGGATAGACACCGTTTCCCTGCTCACTTCCTCCCCACTGCCAGCTACCCGTGGTACCTTCAGCCAGAGCATCTTACTGTTTCCCCTTCAAGAGAAAAGGCAAGAAGACCCTCTCAATCAACATTGTGTCCTTGGGGTCAGCACAGTGCCTGGCATGAAGGGAGAACTTAGAAAAATTTTGTTAATAGATACATGAATGAATGAATGGAAAGGTGAAGGCATAAATATTCTAAGCAGGCAGGAGGGGCTGGGATGAAGGACCCTGGTGGGGGCTGACCTTGAACAGGACTATGCACCCCCCAGTATGGAGAGGAGAAAAGGATGGAAGGCAGATTTGAACAACCTCAGTCACGGTAGAGAGATGGGGGCTGACATCAGATGACCCTGAGAGTGAAGGGAAAGAGATGAGTCACACGGTTGCCAGGCAACAGTGCAGCTGCAGCATAGTAACCTGAAATCGAACCAATTGGCCAGTTTCAGGAGCTTTCCTGTTGACAGGGTGAAAGAGATGGGAACTGAGGAAGGGGTGACAGCATCCTCTGCCTGGAACTGGGGGCCAGCCTGGTGAGCTCTGAAGCAGGACCAGGGCGGCAATCTGGAGCATCACACACAGCTGAAGTGACCAACCACGTGGCCGGGACTGGGGAGGAAAGTGAGGCCAGGAAGGGTAGGTGGTTCGCGAGGACTCAGACAGGAGAGGAACTGGCATCCAGCAATGGTAGGTTCAGCAGGAGCCAGGCTTAAGGAGAGAGGGTGGAACAGAGGCTGTGAGCAAGCAGAGGCAGCGGTACCCAGAAACCAAAACGAGAGATTAGGTTCACAGCTCAGCCTCCTCACCTCCTACATGTGAGAACGGGGGCAAACAAGTCAACCTGGCTGACCATCTCTAAAATGCACCTGTGTACAGAGTCCTCTCACGGGTACTTTCAGAGTTATTTTCCCACTTAAAACCACTATCGGGAATTCTCTGGCGGTCCAGTGGTTAGGACTCAGAGCTTTCACTACTGGGGGCCCTCGTTCAATCCCTGGTTGGGGAACTAAGATCCTGCAAGCTGTGAGGCATGGCCAAGTAAGTAAAACTACCACCTGACATTGCTAAACAAAACACTTGCTTATATTTTATTATTAAAAAATTCAAACACAAAAAGTTGGATTTTAATGTGAATATTCATGTACCCATCACCTAGATTCTATAATTTATATTATGCTGTTCTTGATCTAATATCTATCCAGCTGTCTATCTTGTTTTTTCATGCATTTCAAAATAAATGCGCAGTAGACTTTGCTCTAAGCACTTCATTAACTAGAGTTCAGCATTTGCAATAGTTTTTTAAAATAAAATTGGCACACTGTGAAATGCACAAATCGTAAGTGTGCACTCAATGGATTTTGACCAAAATGTGAGTTCAGTGGGTTTTGACAGTCTGTAAACAGGGTTCCAGGCCTGATTTTGAGTATTGAGTGAGGTAATATGCTCTTATTCAGCAGGGGGAGGCATTCATGTTAAGATAGGGGAGGCAAAACAGGCCCCAGGGTGAGGCCAGGGTGTGACCAGGGCTGTGGGAGGCAGAAAAGGTGGGTAGAACTGAGGAGCTGGTGTGAGGCCTGCTTGCAGGAGGAGGCACAAACCTGCAGGGGAGGAAACTCACCAAGGACAAGGAGGGAATGGATATTCTGGGAGTCAGCCAGATGCCACCACGCTGAGGATAAGCCTGTGGAAAAGAAAGCACCAATGGAGAAAATAGCAGCTCTTACTTAGAACTGGGGCCTTCCCCAGTGCCTCAGCGGTAAGGATTCTGCCTACAGTGCAGGATACGCAGAAACGCGGCTTGGATCCCTGGGTCGGGAAGATCTCCTGGAGGAGGAAACAGCAACCTATTCCATCATTCTTGCCTGGGAAATCTCACAAACAGAGGATCCTGATGGGCTGCAGTCCATGGCGGCTGCAAAGAGTCAGACAGGACTTAGCGACTGAACAAGAGCTTAGAATTTGCCATGGGTCAGAGACCAAGTGAAGGCTGCAGGCATCTCCTTTAAGCCTCACCACTACCCTCCATGTAAGTAAGCTCCCCCGCCCTGCTAGCGTCCCCTCAAGCCTGTGTCTCGCCTTAGATGGCATCCAGGAAGTGCCACAGCTGGGACTCGAGCTCAGGGTCAGAGCCGCCTTACCCCCATTCTTTCTTTCAACAAATGGCAGTCCTGCACACAGACCCCCGCCTGGGCCTCACCCCAGCTTCTGATGTCAGAGGACCCGGCTGCAGCCTGGTGTGGGAGATGGGTTTAGAGCTCGCCAGGTGATCCTAAGTGAAGTGTGGGCTGAGCACAGTACAGGCCCAGGTGGGCATCAGGTGAGAAGGCGAGGGACTTCCCTGGTGTCCAGTGGTTAGGACTCCGATGGCTAGGTTAGGACTTCTGATGGCTTGGGTTTGATCCCTGGTTGGGGAACTATAAGATCCTGCATGCCGCATGGTCCAGCCAAAAAAAAAAAAAACAGGCTCCTTGGCATAGCCTTAAGGCTAGGCCAGGGGCTTCCCTTGTGGCTCAGCAGTAAGGAATCCGCCTGCCAGTGCACATGACACAGGTTCAGTCCCTGATCCAGAAGGAGATCTCCCACGTGCCTCGGAGAAACTAAGACCCCGCGCCTCAACCAGTGAGCCTGTGCTCTAGAGCCGGGGAGCCTCAGCTACTGAAGCCCAGGCACCCTGGAGCCGGCGCTCTGCAACCAAAGAAGCCGCCGCAGTGAAAAGCGCGCCACCGCTAGAGAAAAGCCCGCGCAGCGACCAGACCCAGCGCGGCCATAAAAATAAATAAAAGTATCAAAGACTAGCCCTGCTCTCCCCTTCCCCTTCGCGAGTGTCAAATTCCTTCCTCCTGCCCAGCCTTTCTGAGGGTGAGAGGCAGGCCCAGGAAGCAGAGGCGGAGGCTAAAGCTTGGTCCAAGAGCATCATGTGGGCTGTCTTCTCTTGGTCCTGCTACCTCACGACCCTCAGACAGCAAGTGAGGCCAGAAGTCATGAACCCACATCCCCCTCCCCAGCCCCTGCCCTGGGAGGGACAGGGGATGCCCCAGTGGACACAAATGGCACCCAGGTGTCACTGTTTGTCCCAGCACCTTCACACCCTCCAAGGCCCAGTCACCTGAGACGGGTGACTGAGTCATCTTCAATCTCTCCTTTATTTTAATATCAATAACCGATTAGGAAGACAAACACGGCCTCCCAGACAGCAGCTCACCAGAGATTCCCAAGGCCAGTCCTGGCAGGCGGGAGTGTAGCTGGGAGCACTGGAGAGAGGTTGCCCTAAAGAGTCTCCCCTCTCAGGCAGGCTTCTCCCCTTGATGGGGAACCATCGTTATGGTCTATTTTGTGTGTTCCCCTCCCCAAGAATCTAAACTCCAGCAAAGTCATGAGGTCAGTGATACTCACCTCTTATTCCTGGGGCCTCATCCAGACCCTGGTTTTTAGCACACACTCAGTAACTGAAACGAAAATGGACTAGAGGAACAGCCAGAAAGAAGCTTTGAGGAACATCTCTCTTAATCGCCTTGGGAAAACCACCCACCAGCTCACGCAGAGCCTGTTCTCACTGACAGAAACCTTCAGAAGGCTGAAACCCCTCGGACTCACTGTCAAGTGTTGCCGTGATAAATGAACACAAACTCAGAAGCTTGAAACAACACAAATTCAGTCCCCCACAGTTCTGCAGATCAGGAGTCCAGGTACAGCATGGCCCGTTGGGCCAAAACAAGGTGTCACCAGAGCTTCTTTTCTTTCTGGAGGGGCCAGGAATAAATCCAAGTTCAAGTTCATCTGAGTTGTTGGCCGAGTTCAATTCTTTGCGGCTGTGAGGGCTGAGGTCCCTGTTCCTTGCTGGAGGTCAGCAGGGACCACTTAGGTCCTTAAGGCCACCGCATCCTCGTCTCATCCTCCCTCCATCGTCCAACCAGTGGTCCTTCACACTCTTCAACTTTTTTGCTCCATCCTTCAGCCACATCACTTCTGCTTCTAGCCGAGGACTGCTTTCTGCTTTTAAGGGCTCATCTGATTAAACAGGGCCCTCTCCAGTCATCCAGGATGAACTTCTTATTTTAAAGTCAGTAATCTTAATCACATGTGCAGTGTCTGTTCTGCCACATCTTCTCAGGTCCCAGAGATTGGGGCTGTGGGCCTCTTTGGGAAACCATTATTCTACCCACCACATCCCCACTGGGAGGAAAAAGATCCCCAAACTAGGAAGATAGAGACCTGAGTTTCAGGCCCAGCTTTCCTTGATTGGTCGTGTAAACTCAGGACAGGGATTGCTTCGCTTGTCTGAGCCTCAGTTTCTTCATCCGTAGAATGGGAACATGCTCACACTTACGTCCAAGGATTATGGTGAAGAGCAACTACATTCATTCTTGCAAAGGATTTAGTGCCTGCACTCTGCACGGTTGTTACAGTGAGGACAGGAGAGGGGGCTGGGCCCCAGGTTCTTGGACCTGCTCTTCAACTTGATAGACCCAGAAATTGGATTTTCTGGTGTTATAGAGCCAGGATTCCACACCTGGCCTCACCAGTTCCAAAGCCCTCTGCACACCAGTTGGTGCCGGCCTCTGAGAGGCCCAGCCTCCACAGCCTCCCTCCCTGCCTCCTCTTTCAATAGCAACTCAGGGCAAGCATCCCTCTGAGCCATGGCAAGCAGGAGGGAAAACCCTGGATTCAAAGACAGTGCTTTTTAGGGAATGACGTTCTTCAGTCCTTGGAAAGGAAGAAGCTACCCTGTGTATGCAAGATCTTGTCACATTTGCCCTTCACTGCAGCCGTGTGAGATAGGACTGAGTGATAACCACTTCACAGATGAGGCTAACTGAGGCCAGAGAGGCTAAGGGGAGGAGATGCAAACAGATTAGATGCCCACATTGTGCTGTGCCCTGTGCTTTAGGTTTATCTTCTTCAAGACTCCTCTCTAAATTATTTCCTTCATTTCCAGGGGGAGAAAACAGCTCAGCGAGAGGGAGCCATCTGCCCAAAGCTGGAAGAGGGCAGTGCCAGGAAACCCTTCCCTTTGCCATAGGACAAACTCCCCTTGGGAGAACATGCAGTGTCTGTGATTGCGAGACCCCCACCCAACGCCCACATGCCCGTGAGTGCCCGCTAGCAGTAGCCCCCCACCATCACCTGTTGAGTGAGAGTACTGGCAGAGAGTTCCTTGCAGTGGCCACCCCTCCAGGCCAGAATACTGGAGTGGGCAGCCTTTCCCTTCTCCAGAGGATCTTCCCAACCCAGGGATCGAACCCAGGTCTCCCACATTGAGGGAAACTAGGAAGATAGAGACCTGAGTTTCAGGCCCAGCTTTCCTTGATTGGTCGTGTAAACTCAGGACAGGGATTGCTTCGCTTGTCTGAGCCTCAGTTTCTTCATCCGTAGAATGGGAACATGCTCACACTTATGTCCAAGGATTATGGTGAAGAGCAACTACATTCATTCTTGCAAAGGATTTAGTGCCTGCACTCTGCACGGTTGTTACAGTGAGGACAGGAGAGGGGGCTGGGCCCCAGGTTCTTGGACCTGCTCTTCAACTTGATAGACCCAGAAATTGGATTTTCTGGTGTTATAGAGCCAGGATTCCACACCTGGCCTCACCAGTTCCAAAGCCCTCTGCACACCAGTTGGTGCCGGCCTCTGAGAGGCCCAGCCTCCACAGCCTCCCTCCCTGCCTCCTCTTTCAATAGCAACTCAGGGCAAGCATCCCTCTGAGCCATGGCAAGCAGGAGGGAAAACCCTGGATTCAAAGACAGTGCTTTTTAGGGAATGACGTTCTTCAGTCCTTGGAAAGGAAGAAGCTACCCTGTGTATGCAAGATCTTGTCACATTTGCCCTTCACTGCAGCCGTGTGAGATAGGACTGAGTGATAACCACTTCACAGATGAGGCTAACTGAGGCCAGAGAGGCTAAGGGGAGGAGATGCAAACAGATTAGATGCCCACATTGTGCTGTGCCCTGTGCTTTAGGTTTATCTTCTTCAAGACTCCTCTCTAAATTATTTCCTTCATTTCCAGGGGGAGAAAACAGCTCAGCGAGAGGGAGCCATCTGCCCAAAGCTGGAAGAGGGCAGTGCCAGGAAACCCTTCCCTTTGCCATAGGACAAACTCCCCTTGGGAGAACATGCAGTGTCTGTGATTGCGAGACCCCCACCCGACGCCCACATGCCCGTGAGTGCCCGCTAGCAGTAGCCCCCCACCATCACCTGTTGAGTGAGAGTACTGGCAGAGAGTTCCTTGCAGTGGCCACCCCTCCAGGCCAGAATACTGGAGTGGGCAGCCTTTCCCTTCTCCAGAGGATCTTCCCAACCCAGGGATCGAACCCAGGTCTCCCGCATTGAGGGAGGATTCTTTACCAACTGAGCCACAAAGGAAGCTTGATGAATGAGAGTACTGGCTTCTATCCTGTGCAGTGGCCACCCCTCCAGCAACCAGCCTACAGAACAGCCAAGGGAGCATAACCCCCTCCTCAGCAGAAATCAAGTCTCAGTTCCTGTACAACCAGGGCTCTGATGAAAGCTTATAATTTCCCGTTACCATAGCAATGCGAACATCTCTATTCCCCTAGGATGTGAGCAGAGCTGCTCCCCACCCCACCTTTTCTCCCAAGCCCCCTCAAAGTCCCTTCTATCTCTGAGATTCTGTGATTCAATTAATTATCAACAATGTCTGCCCCGTTTTTGTCATTTTCATATACTCCATCTATTGAGTCACTGAGTCCTGCTCCGGATGAGATTGGTTATTTATCAGAACATTTGGCTACTGGTTGCCATGGACACCTCACAGCCTGCTTTTTTCATCACCTATTCATTCTCAGCAAGGCTGGCTGTGAGCGTGGGTACCATAGCCCCTTATACGGGATCCAAGGGACATCAAAACTCCCCCAGACAGGAAGGGGGCCTGTTGACACATGAACAAAAGCAAAATCTCTAGTCTCAACTGTGGAAAAATCGAACACAGCCTAGAGCTAGTTACATCCATCCAAACCAGGTCAATGCAGCAGCTTATCAAATAAGTCAACTAAACATACCATTCGATTTTCTGGTTTTCTGGCAAACGCCTTAGTCTGTTTGTTAACCACTTTAAGATGTATTTTTATATTGAAAGGTACAGATTAATATCTCACTTTGAAAACAAAACGAGGGAGGGAGCCTGGAAGTGTACAAGCCTCAGGGAGCTGGCTGGGGGCAGAGTGGGGGTAGGAAGGAGTAGGGGAGGAGGGGAAGACTTGAGAGTGATGGGGAGCCCCAAGCTAAATCCAGCTCAGTGCAGAGAGCATCAAGGGCATGGGAAGGGGGACACTCAGGATTCTCCAGGTAAATCAGGTGAAGGGGCGTCAGAGGCAACCAGGATGCAGCCACCAGGCAGAGAGAAGGGGGCCATCAGCCCATGACCCATTGCTCCTGATAACCGTGACACATCCTGTTTGCAGAGCCTGAAAGAGGGGACAGGAGATCAATACCTCACTCCACGCTCACACACTCCCTATTCTTCAAACATCAACCTGTCATGAAATACGCTTTCTCTGAATCTAAGGTCACTTGGTTCATCTAAATGGGATGTGGTCCAAGAGATGATCAGCATGTGTCTGACCCTAAGGACACGGCAAGGGACTCTACCCCTGACCCCAGAGTGTCTGTCTCCCACCTGCCCTCATGTCCAACTGAAAAACTTGCCCCCACCCTGCTCCTACCCCTCACCGTGAAAGTCAGCTCCCCTTCTCTTCCCCCACATCCGGATGACGATTGAAGACAGGGTGGGGCAGGGGTAAGGTACCTGTGCCCACCCCTATTCCTCTGCAATGGGGAGCCTCCCCTCCTGGGGCAGGGGAGGGTTTGGGAGGGGCCTTGAGGGTTTATAAGTCAGGGCTGGAACACCCAGCAGAGCAGAGGCGTGAGGCTCCGGGCCAACAGCAGCATCACCCACCTCCCAGCTCCGCAGGTGAGACCACCCAGGAAGGGAGGGGAGAGGCTGGGACTAGGGTTGATGGGACCCCTACCCTCATTAAGTTACCAGGCTCACATCTCAGTGTCTCCAGCGCTGGGACCCTTCCTTTAGCCCAGAGCTGGGTTAGGTCTCAGCTCTAGGATCCACCCTGGCATCCCAACCCTTGCCTTCAAGCTGCCCCCCTCCCTCAGCCAGGGCCCTGCCCTGACTGTCTGACTCCATGCTCACCCCAGCCCTGAGGGGTTAGGATGAAGGCTATCCTCCCATCTCTCAGGTAAGAAAACTGAGGCCCAGAAGGAGATGTAACTTGCCCAAAGTCACACAAATTGGACAGGACTGGAACTGGAACTCATCTCAAGCTTTCGTAGACCAGCACTGCCTCATGGAACTTTCCATGACGGTGGTAATGTTCCATAGCCTCCCTGTGAGATACAGTACTGGCCAGCCACAGGTGCACTAGAAATATGGCTAATGTGTGAGGGAGGAATTCTTTTAATATTTATTTTCATTTATTTATTTGACCGCCCCAGGTCTTAGTTGAGGCATGCGAACTTTTAGTTTCAGGATGTGAGATCTAGTTCCCTGACCAGGGTTCAAACTTGCGCCCAGTGCATTGTAAACTCAGAGTTATAGCCACTGGACCACCAGGGGAGTCCCAAGGAATTTTTAATTTTGTATTAATTTAAATGTAAAGAGCCACCTGTGCCTGGAGGCTGCCATATTAGACAGCATTGCTCTAGAGCATAGATTTTTCAACTTTGTTTCTTTAGCAGAACCCTTTCTCCCTCAAAGGAAACTTAACAGAGAAAACAGATGGAAGAAGTATTTCATGTATACAAATGTGTTCTTTGAAGGCAATATTTTTATCATTTGCTTTCAATAAAGCCAATCAGAACAATGAGGCTGAAAGAACATGAAACTGTTGAAGCCTCAGAATAGAACTTTAGATTTGTTTGAGCATCCATCTTATTTTTGTATTCTGATTTTCCAAAACTTGGCTCACCTTGATACAGGGCTGCAAATGGTGACAGTTTCAGGGTCTTTTTTTTTTTTCAACTGGTAGATTGTAATCAGAGGAGATGTGCATGCTAAGTCACTTTGGTCATGTCCAACTTTTTGCGACCCCCATGGACTGTAGCCCACCAGGCTCCTCTGACCATGGGGCTTCTCCAGGTAATCATACTGGAGTGGGTAGCTGTGCCCTCCTCCGGGAATCTTCCTGACCCACGGATCGAACCCATGTCTCTTATGTCTCCTGCATTGGCAGGCGAGATCTTTACCACTAGCATCACCTGGAAAGAATCAGAGGATAGTCCTTAGTTAAGTGAGAATGGCAGGAGGAATTTCCCTACCACAGTGTGACCCCACCATGCGGTGAAGTTGCTGTGGGCTTCAAAGAGATGCTATGTGCTTCTGAGTGTGTATATCCCATTCATATTACTATTTAAAAGTTCACTTAAATCGCAAGACTTAAACATTATAGAGCCACTCACATGGCCTCAGATTCTACAGAACAGTTTGGAAAGCCTTGCTCTGAGTTATAAATTCCTTGCCTTAAAAAAAAGGCAAAGCTTGAGATTGGAGGATCAGGGGAGGAGATGGTAGGACCAGGAGGAACAGTCCACAAGATCATGCAGAACTGCCAACCTGTCAGCAGGGAGGAGGGTCCACCCTGCCTCCAGGTGCCTGGACAACCCCACCTTTAAGCTCAGTCCCTCTCTCCTTTGCAGACAAGATGCAGCGACTCGGTACCCACGCGGTGATCTTGGTGCTGGCTCTGGCCACCTTCTGCGAAGCTTCTTGGAAACCCCACTCCCAGCTGCAAGACGCGCCTGTTGCTCCAGGGGCCAGTAGGGGCCAGGAGCCGCTCAGGATGGACCAGCTGGGCCCAGCCTCGCACCCTCGCAGGCAGCTGGGGCTTCAGGATCCACCACACATGGTCCCAGGTAGGAGCTGCTGAGAACCGTCCCTGCTTGCCTCGCCCTGCCTGGTTTGGCCAAAGCGCCCAAAGCCTGGCGGCCCTGGCCACAGTCTCCAGAGCCTAGATGTCCTTTCCCTCATCCTCACCTCCTCTCCCACCTCTGACCCTCAGACCTGTCCAAGAAGCGGGGGCCATGGGTGGAGGAAGAGGAAGCAGCATATGGATGGATGGACTTCGGCCGCCGCAGTGCTGAGGAAGGGGACCAGCACCCCTGAGAACCGAGCTTTGGAGCCCAGCCACCTCCCGGCCCAGCCCAGCCCCATGAAACACATCAAAATAAACTAGCTTCCAATGGATCAAGTTGTGTCAAGTGTCACAGGGCAGGGGATGCAGGGTACTACTCCAGGGGCAGAGACCATGGCTATGTCTCCTCCGTGTCCCCAGAGCCTAAGATGGAACAACACTCTATAGTGCGGGCACTTCCCTGGTGGTCCAGTGGTTAAGACTCCGCGCTTCCAGGGCAAGGGAGATGTGGGTTCAACCCCTGGTTGTGGAACTAAGATCCCACATGCCACGCAGCTCCCCCTGCCAAAAAAAAAAAAAAAAAAACCCACTCTATATTGTGTTTGGGAGAATAGACAGCAGTGTCACAACCAGAATGAGCTTTCTAAAAGAGAAATCAAATCACGCCACTCCAATCAACCCTCCAGTGCTTCCCATTGCAATTAGAATACAGCTTAGGCTCATTGGGACTTCCCCGGCAGTCCCACGCAGGGTACACAAATTCAATCCTGGGTTGGGGAACTAAGACCCTGTATGCTGAGCGGTCCAGCCGAAACAAGAAACCCAGGCTCCTTGGCAAAGCCTTCAGATCTAGCCCTGCGGTCTTCATCCCCCTCATGGATGCCAAATTTCCTTCCTCCCACCTCTTCCTTTCTGCCACTCAAACACACCATGCTCTCTCCTACTCTGAACCTTTGTTCTCATTGTTCCCTGTGCCTGGAATGCTTTTCCCTCGGCATGAACATGCCCGGCTCCTCTTTTTCTCCTGGGTCTTGGTTGAAAGGCCTTTTCCCGAGAGGCTTGCCCTTTCTGCTCCTCACCCTTCACACACAGCCACCAGTAGTCTCTAATCATAGCATAGTATTGTCTGTGGAGCGCACTTCACAATCTGTAGTTGTCTTGTTTGCCAGTTTACTGTCTGCCTCCTCAGTTAGAAGGGAAACTCTGTAAGGGTGGGGACCATATGTCCTTCTTCCCTGCTGTATCCCAGTGCCAGAACAGGAGGTACCCCATAAATATTTATCACATGGATAGGCAAGCGGCTGGCACACACACTTGGCTTACGCCTGTCACAGCCCTGCCATAGTCACTTGCTACTCTCCACCTGAGGGTTTGGGCGATGTAAAGCAGCCTGGAAATTCTGGGCAGTTAGTGCCTCTGGAAGCATCTCTCAGTCAATGACAGATTGAAAGTTGGAGGATAAATACCCCACCTCTAGGACTTCACTGACAGTGGTTAAGACTTCATCTTCCTGTGTAAGGTTACAGGTTCAGTCCCTGGTGGGGGAGCTAGGATCCCACATGCCTTGTGGCCAAGAAACAAAAACAGAGGCAATATTGTACAAACTCAATAAAGACTTCAAAAATGGTCCACATCAAAAAAAATCTTTAAAAAGAAGTGCCCCAGCTCCTTCACCGCTGGGGTGGTTAATTCTGAAATGTATGCTACTCCGTCTTGCAGAAATCCTCAGCAGGGCTCAGCCCTAGTTACCCGTAACAGTAACCTGATCAGCAATGTCATTTCTTGGCTCCCTCCCCTTCCCTGTTTCATATCCTCAGGCTGCTCCTGGTGTTTCTTGAGATGACCACTCAAATAAATACTTGCTCTCAAATCCTTATCTCCCAGTCTGCATCCAGAGGGACTCATCCCAAGACAGTGGGTACTAGGGGAGTTGTAGGAAGCAAACTCTTGTGATGGGATTCTGAGATTAGGTCCTGCACCAGACTCCATTGCTGTGTTAAGTGGGATGCTTATAACTCCTGAAACATCACAATCATCTGTGGATTTTCTCATCTCACATCACAACTCCATTCTAGTGAGCCTGCCTCTCTGAGCCTTTTGACTCCTTCCTCAATACTCTGCTGAGGCAATTCAGGAGTCTTCAACTCAGTTGCTGTATTCTGTTGTTTTATCAGAGCTTCAAGGAGTCATTCCCAGTGAGGCATTCATTGGGCTTCAAGTGTCTTTGCCAGGAAATTAAATCCTGAGTCATAAGAGAGCACCCTTGATGCTTATATCAATAAACTCTCCCCTGGGAATCCCCTGGGAATCCAGTGTTCAAGACATGGTGCTTTCATTGCTGTGGTCCAGGTTCGATCCCTGGTGGGGAACTACTTACCCCCTCGTGGCTCAGATGGTAAAGAATCTGCCTGTAATTGAGGAGACCGGAGTTTGATCCCTGGGTTGGGAAGGTCCCCTGGAGAAGACAACGGCAACCTACTCCAGTATTCTTGCCTGGGAAATCCCATGAACAGAGGAACCTGGCAGGCTACAGTCCATGGGGTCACAAAGGGTCAGACACGATTGAGCAACTGACACTTTCACACTCCTCTAGCCAATCATTCTACTATTCTGCAGCTCATCCTCCTGGACCTACCAACCTCGACAATCCACTCCACGTATGTTGTCCTGATTCCTGCTGGTACATATTATTTAAGTTATTCAGATCCTGCAGCATTTGGAGGTGAACAATCCCTTTCTTCAGTTATGTGGGGCAGTACTTCTCCACATGCTAGGACCTGATGTTAGCTTTTGGTTTAGAAGCCCTTAAGGGAGGCAGGTGCAAAACTCAGGAAGCATCATTGTAGGAGGCATCAGCCTCAAGGAAGCCTTTGCACTCTCCAGGTAAAGGTAAGCTGCTCCTGTTTTACAAGATAGAGGCCCTTCTTCCAGCCCAGAGGATTCCTGGAAACCTGGATTTCACGATTTTTATTTAATTGAAGTATTGCTTATTTGTACACATATTCTTTTCTATTATGGTTATTACAAGATATTTAACTTATATGCAGAGTACATCATGAGAAATGCTGGGCTGGAAGAAGCACAAGCTGGAATCAAGATTGCTGGGAGAAATATCAATAACTTCAGATATGCAGATGACACCACCCTTATGGCAGAAAGTGAAGAGGAGCTAAAAAGCCTCTTGATGAAAGTGAAAGAGGAGAATGAAAAAGTTAGCTTAAAGCTCAACATTCAGAAAACGAAGATCATGGCATCTGGTCCCATCACTTCATGGCAAATAGATAGGGAAACAATGGAAACAGTGTCAGACTTTATTTGGGGGGGCTCCAAAATCACTGCAGTTGGTGAGTGCAGCAATGAAATTAAAAGATGCTTACTCCTTGGAAAGAACGTTATGACCAACCTAGATAGCGTATTAAAAAGCAGAGATATTACTTTGCCAACAGAGGTCCATCCAGTCAAGACTATGGTTTTTCCAGTGGTCACGTATGGATGTGAGAGTTGGACTGTAAAGAAAGCTGAGTGCCGAAGAATTGATGCTTTTGAACTGTGGTGCTGGAGAAGACTTTTGCAAGTCCCTTGGACTGCAAGAAGATCCAACCAGTCCGTCCTAAAGGAGACCAGTCCTGGGTGTTCATTGGAAGGACTGACACTGAGGCTGAAACTGCAATACTTTGGCCACCTCATGAGAAGAGTTGACTCATTGGAAAAGACTCTGATGCTGGGAGGGATTGGAGGCTGGAAGAGAAGGGGACGACAGAGGATGAAATGACTGGATGGCATCACCAACTCGATGCACAAGAGTTTAGGTGAACTCCGGGAGATGATGATGGACAGGGAGGTCTTGCGTGCTGCGATTCATGGGGTTGCAAAGAGTCGGACACGACTGAGTGACTGAATTGAACGGAACTGATTGAACATACTTCCCTGTGCTATCCAGGCCCTTGTTGTCTATATACATTTTATATAGTAGATGGCACACTGGTAAAGAAGCCGCCTGCCAATGCAGGAGACACAAGAGACATGGGTTCCATCCCTGGGTCGGGAAGATCTCCTAGAATAAGGGAAATGACAACGTACCTCAGTATTCTTGCCTAGGAAATTCCATGGACAGAGGAGCCTGGCAGGCACAGGCCATGGGTTTGCAAAGAGTTGGACATGACTGAGCACACACACGCACACACACACACACAGAGTGTGTATCTGCTAGGCCCCTAATTTATCCCAACTCTTTTCCCTTTTGATAACTGTAAGTTTTTTGTTTTTTTTTAATGAGGTAGGGGATTTATTTATTTGGGCCTCACTGTGGGGCTTTCAGGATCCTAGTGGGGCTTGTGATCAGGGATAAAACGTGGGACTTGGCACTGAAAGCGCTGAGTCCTAACCACTGGGAACTCCCCATAAGTTTGTTTTCTGTGTCTGTGAGTCTGTTTCTGTCTTGTGGATAGGTTCATTTATGTTGTATTTTAGATTCTACATGAAGTGATATCATACGGTATTTGGTTTCCTCTTTCTGACTTCTTTCACTTAGTAATCTCTAGGTTCATCCATGTTGTTGCAAATGGCAATGTTTCATTCCTTTTTATGGCTGAGTAATAGTCCATTGTATATACGTATCACATGTTCCTTATTCTTTCATTAGTTGATGGACATTTAGGTTGCTTCCCTGTCTTGGATGTTGTAAATAGTGCAGCTATGAACACAGCATGAGTCTTTTGAAATTAGAGTTTTCTCTTGATACATGCCCAGGAGTGGGATTGCTGGATTGTATGGCAACTCTATTTTTATTTTTAGCTTTTTAAGGAAACTCCAAAAGGTTGGAATTAAAGGTGTCATTAAATATCACAGTTATCCAAGTCTATGCCTCAGTCAGTAATGCTGAAGAAGCTGAAGTTGAATGGTTCTATGAAGACCTACAAGACCTTTTAGAACTAACACCCCCAAAAAATGTCCTTTTCATTATAGGCAACTAGAATGCTAAAGTAGGAAGTCAAGAAACACCTGGAGTAACAGGCAAATTTGGCCTTGGAATACGGAATGAAGTAGGGCAAAGACTAATAGAGTTTTGCCAAGAAAATGCACTGGTCATAGCAAACACCCTCTTCCAACAGCACAAGAGAAGACTCTACACATGGACATCACCAGATGGTCAACACCAAAATCAGATTGATTATATTCTATGCAGCCAAAGATGGAGAAGCTCTATACAGTCAACAAAAACTAGACCAGGAGCTGACTGTGGCTCAGATCATGAACTCCTTATTACCAAATTCAGACTTAATTTGAAGACAGTAGGGAAAACCACTAGACCATTCAGGTATGACCTAAATCTAATCCTTTATGATTATACAGTGGAAGTGAGAAATAAATTTAAGGGCCTAGATCTGATAGATAGAGTGTCTGATGAGCTATGGAATGAGGTTTGTGACATTGTACGGGAGACAGGGATCAAGACCATCCCCATGGAAAAGAAATGCAAAAAAGCAAAATGGCTGTCTGGGGAGGCCTTACAAATAGCTGTGAAAAGAAGAGA
>SJYC01014340.1:0-18109 GCA_006408675.1 Madoqua kirkii
GGTTGGGTGGGGTACAGGGGAAGGGGGCAGGAAGAGATAGGAAGCTGAGGCACAGCGGGAGGCTGCAGCCCTGACCTCCAGCCCAGCCCCCCAGGACCAGAGGGTGGAGAACTGGAATCCTATGCAAATACCATGAAAATAAGCATCAGGGCCACACTTTCCACTGCTGGGGACCTAAGGGGTCTATGTAAATGATATGCACATTCCATGCAAATCAGTATGCTGGGTGGGCCTGGACTGGGGTAAATAAGCCCTCAAGGGGCTCACCTACCCTCACCTTTCATCAGCTTGACGGTGTGCAGCTTTTCAGGCTGGCCAGAGGGAGGCCCCCATGGGAACACTCACCTTTCTGGAGCATCTTCTGCCTCAGCTGCCACCTGAAATGGGCATCCTGCCAGTTGGCCAGCTGCTGGAGGACATACTTTATGTCCAGGTGCGAGGGGCCCAAGCCGCTGGCCTCCAGGGCTGAGGTCCCCATGTTCATCTGAGTTGCTTCATCAGCCTCCGGCTCCAGGTCCTCCCAGGCCTCAGCTTCCTCAGACACCAGTTCCACCTCTTCTGTTATCCTCTCCTCACTGGCACTGCCTCTTTATGGCCCCCAGCTGCTCCTCGGGCACCAACTCTTCCACAGGCACAAAATCCTCGGCAGGCATCAGCCCCTCCCCAGCCTCGAACCCCTGCTCCTGTGCTCTCTCCTCTCTGTAGCGAAGCTCATATCTGGGCAGGCAGACAAGAAAGTCTTTTCCTACCCACTCTAAGCCAGACCTTCCCCTGCATCCATAGCCGGGGGCTCCAGCCACCAGGGCTCCCACTCAACCCCAGGCTCTACACAGACCCTGATGTCCCAGCCAGGAGAGAAGGCAGCTGGGTACAAGCCTCAAGGCCTCAAACACCCAGCCCACGGCCCTGGCAAAAAGAAGAATGGTCACCAACACTGCACAAGCCCCCCTTCCCCCAGTAACTTCACCCTGCTGCATAGAACAGACTAGCAATAACATTTCCTCTGCCCTCTTCCTTCATTATTCAACTTTCATAACCCATCCCAGGTCTAGCTGCCATAGGAACAAATCCATTTAAGTAAGGCTCAGACAGGTCAAGTGACTTGTCCAAGGACACACACCAGTAAAGGGCTCAAGCTGGGACTTAGTCCCAGCGTTCCTGGCTCCTAGGCCAGTGCCCATTTGCCTTTTAGGCTCTGGTTGGGAGAAGCAAAGGCTTCAGTACCTGCTTGGAGAGGCCTCTAATCAGAGGACCACCTATGGGGCAAGATTTGAAGGCAAAGGGTTAGAGAGTCTCCCTCCAAGAACATCTCAGCACACTCAGCCCGAGAGCCAGAACTCCAGGGCTGCAGGATCACAAAGCCAGTGGCAGGGGTTTGTCTGGATGCTGAAAAATGAGAGCAAGTGAAGAGGGAGACCCTGGTCGGCTTACCCCAGGTCTGATGTCTCCTCTGGAGTCACTTCATAATTCCTTCAAAAGAGAAAATCACCTTTGCTGTCCCAAGGCAATGGGAAGCTGAAAGTGTGAAATCCCTGGGGACCTATGGTGCAGAAAAATCCCAGGAAGTGACAGACCCAGAACATGGACACAGAGGACTGGCTGAGTGGAAGAGCCGGGGACTGATGAGGCAGGAGGAAAGAAACCACGGTGGGGGAGGAAGGTGATCGAGCAAACCCCTCCCATTACCAGAAAGGCTGCTGCTGACCAGGTAGGCAAGAGTGAGTGTGGGGCAGGCAAGGGACTGGGGCCCAGCACGCACCTTTCCATAAAAAACACACGGTCTGAGATAATCCTCCTTATAGGCATTCTGAGCTCCTCAACCAGGGTCTCCTGGAAATCAGGAAGTGCCTTCTATGGATGGAGACAGGGGACATTACCAGAAGATCTCAGCAGAAGACCCTCCTCCAAACATACCTCCAGGCCCAGGAAGGAACTGCAGATAGACACGGGGCGCACAGAGGCAACAGGAAGGAGCCGGGGGCCTCGCCAGAGGTACAGCGTATGTGTAGCGGGTGATGGAGCGAGCGGATGCCAGGGCCTGCTGGCGGAGGGTCTTCGCCTCTTCCTGGGCTTCCATCAGCATGTCCCCAGGCTCTGAGTACTTCTCCTGCAGGTCTTGCAGCTGTGAACCCGCCCACAGGTCTGATGGGACCCAGGCACACCTAGCCCAGATGCCTTGTCCACTCTCTCCCAAAGAAAGAGGCAATGGGCCCAGACGCTAGACCCATATAATGACACAGAGTGACCCCTGGACTCTACTCCATTCAGGCCCCAACTGAACTGCTACCTGCCAGGCCCTGTGCCAGAACCTGAGTATGTGCAGAGTCAGCCTCTGTTCGAGGAACTGGTTAGACTCAGACGGCCACCCAAGGGTCCTGGGAGCTTGGGGGAAGCCTCACCTCATCCTGGAGCTTCATCTGGATTTCTTTCTCCGAAGCCAGCTGCTTCTGCAACTTCTCAGTCTCAGCCCCATACTGGAAGGACCCAAGGCCAGTGAAACCCCACCCCAGGTCTCCCCACACCCCTGCAGCCCCTGCTGCCGGCAAGTCTCCCCAGGCACATCAGTGGGTGTCAGCATCTCTTTAAAACAGAAGTCACATGGGACAAGGCCAAAGAAGGTGGAGTCACGTGGCCTGTTTCCTGGGAACACCCTGTGTCTCTCTTTAGGCTCAGCCCCCGACTTGGGACAAGGGGACAGGACGAGAAGCTCCCTGATGTCTCCTCCAACTCTGACACAAGAGAGAGGCCTCTGAGCTGAGTCCCCTGGGGTGGGGGCAGGGAGAAGGGGGCCTGGGTTCCAGGGGGCTGTGACAGGAGGAGGAAGCCCCGCACAGGCCCCGACGCACCGACCAGGAGCACCACTGTAGCTTCATGACCCAGCCCTGCAGCTGGGCGACCTCCCTCCGCTGCTGTTCATAGTTCTCCATCCTGAGAGCCAGCACCTCCGACAGCTCGGCCATCTGCTGGCTGGCCTCCACTGGGGTAGAGTGGGGAAAGGTCAGCCCTGGCTCCCCAGGGCCCTCAGTCTCCCAGATGCCCCTGTCTGCCTGCACCCCCACCAGGTACCCAAGTTTCCACGGGGCTTAACATCCCTCATTTGCGTCTTCTTTTAGATAAACGTTTACTGACTCACACAGAGCAGGGTGCTGGGCAAGTGGTCAGCAAGACCAGCCCCAGCCCACACTGAGCTCAAGGTGAGTGTGGAGACTGAGGGAAAAACAAAGCACAACAGTGCAAATTATGAACTAAGGTGCAGCAAGTGTAAAAGGTGCATCCAGGGTCCCAGCTGCCGCACCCAATCCAGCCTGGCAAGATCTATGAACCTAGGACCTCCACAGGGCAAGTAGGTCTCACCAGGCAGAAGCAGCAACAGGGCCCGGGCAGAGTGTGGAGGGGCCCAGAGGGGACCACCCGACACCAGGAGAGAGTGCTGGAGCGGTGGGCAGGGCCCAGATGACTAGGGCTGGTAGGGAGGGTGGGGTTTATCCTTTGGCCAATAGGGAGTTACTTAGGCGTTTGAGGCTGAGGACCAATAGTCTGGCTTTACAAAACTCCTTTGGGCTGTTTGCACAGGGCCTGGAAGAGCAGGAATGGAGGCAGAGACTACGGAACAGGTGGCCAGGGCTAGAGGTAGCTGGGATAGGGAAGAGGAAGGAGACTTGAGTCTTTCCTAGGAGGCAGAAGCTACAGAATGTGAGGACTCCTACTCCAGGGGCCTGGCACCAGGGGGTCATTCAGGGAACCTGAGGGAGGGAAGGCCAGGTTCGGGGTGAGGGCAACACCACCTCACTGCAGCTGTTGTTCTGCTGGTGCCACCTCGAGTTTCTGTCTCCCCAGCTAGGCCTGAGCTCCTCGAGGACAAACACTGTCTCACTCATCTTCATAACCACATGGTCTAGGCACAGCCTCTGCCTAATACAGTGCCTGGGGGGATGGGGGACCCCCTTCCTCGCCCTCCCCAATAACAAGAGGAGGCAGGCTTAAGGGAGCCCCAGAGTGCCTGTATAGCTCTTAACTATTTGCACAAAGCACTTTCTCAACCGAAACCCCTGGAGAGGTCAGCAGGGCCAAGATGACTAACCCCCATTCTAAAGATGAAGGTTCAGAGAGGTCAAGGAACTTGTCCAAGCTCACACAGTTAGGAAGTGTCAGAGCTGTGACTTGAAGTCCTGGGTTCTTCCCTCTGTGCCTTGGGACAAGCCCCTACCCCAAGTTACAAGTTCACATACAAAACTGCTCCACACAATCCAGGATGAATATCTGTCCCTCCTCCTCCAGGTCGTTGAGTTGAGACCTGGAGGGAGGGAGAAAGGAAGGGGCTGGGGAGTCAACAAACACCCTCTGCCCAGGAGCACGCCTTCTTCCCCTATCCTCACCTCCTCTCGAAGCTGCTCATTCTCCTCCTCCAGTAGCAGCAGCTGCTCCTGCAGGGCCTCCAGCTGCAGGGGCCGTGGTGCGACTCTGACTCCGTCACAGGAGTCCTAGCAGGGGGAGTGACGGAAATCAAGGTGCACGGGCTTGGGGAGCCCAGTTCCCAGCCCACCCAGGGCTTCCCCACCCCCTACCCCACCTCCACCAATCCCAGGCTGATGCAGTGACCTCAATTAGCCCCAGCAACCCCACTGGCAGATACATGGCGCTCCTGTTTCCAAACAAGGAAACTGAAGCTCAGAGAAGGGACCGCCCCAGTGCAAAGGCCAGACACTCCTGGGGAATTCCCTGGCGGTCCAGTGGTTAGGATGTGCCGTTTTCACTGCTGTGGCCTGGGCTCAATCTCTGGTCCGGGAACTGAGATCCTGAAAGCCATGAGGCATGGGAAAAATTGAAACAAAATAAAAGGGCAGGACACTCACAGCTCTGAGGCTTCACAGGGATGCTCAGGCCTCTGCTCTTCTTCATCCCTCTCCTCCTCTTCCTCTTCATCTTCATCCTCCTCCTCATCAGAGTCTGAGTACAGCTGTAGGAGGTCATCCTGCAGTTTACCTTCTGTCTGTAAAATCTGGCAGGGGAAGAGGAGCCCAGGGTTGGGAGCGGGCAGAGGCAGGCACAGACCCTGGCACAGTGGGTTGGCAGCAGGCCTGAGATACACCCCTCTCTGCTCCTCCCACCCAGGTGCCTCCTCCTCGGCGGAGTCCAGCATGGCTCCCAGCTTGCTGTTCTCCAAAAGAACACTGTTTTGTTTCACTAGGGATTGGTCGATACAGGCTGCTGTGTTCAGGTCCCGCTCTCTCTACAGGACCCCCATCCATTGGGGAATAGGGTTCCTGGCTGCTGGGGTCTCTCAGACACGTGGGAGAAGCTAGGGGTCAGAGGGAAGTCCCCTCCATTCCCTAGTTCTCCAAGGAACCAGACAAGAGTTTACCATGAACCCACTGTGGGACCTGACTCAGTTTCCCCATATGGAAAAAGCGATCAGCCCGGATGGCGCTAAGAGCTCTCCAGCCTGAACATCCCACATCTACCTGTCTTCCACAAGAGGGACCTCCAGCTTGGCCCCCAGAGAGATAGCCAGGCAGGAAGACGCCTACCCATACAGACACAGTGAGAAAACGGGAGCCTGGCTGAGACGGACTGGCCCGGGTAGGGCGGGCAACACGCACCTCCTCCAGCAAACTTGGCATCATTTTGACCTCTTCTTGGATGATCTTCTTGACGGGCGGACGTAGGTCAGGATAAAACACTGCAGGAAAAAGTGGGCAGCCGAGTCAGGAAAAGGGGAGCATATAATACCCGGCACCGTAGCGTTCGGGGCTTCCCTGGTGGCTCAGCGGTAAGGAATCCGCCTGCAATGCAAGCGATCCGGGTTCAGTCTCTGGGTCAGGAAGATCCCCTGGAGAAGGGAAAGGTAACCCACTCCAGCATTCATGCCTGGAGAATCCCATGGACAGAGGAGCCTGGCAGGCTACAGTCCATAGGGTCGCAAAGAGTCGGACACGACTGAAGCGGCTGAGCGCGCACCTCACTGCTCTCTGCCCTCAATAGCAAGGGTCAGCAAAGAGGATGAAGATGGAATTCCCTTTCTGCCGCCAATATCCTCTCCATGCCCCGCGTAGTCAGCACTCCCTTCCCTGCTCCCAGGGTCAACTAGGATCAATTTTTCCCCCTTGGGGGAAAGGTACTAAGTGAGGGACTGTGATCACAGTCCTACAGCCCCTGGAACCTAGGAGATTGGAGGTGGCTAGCGGAAGTTCAGCGCCAACTGACTCAACTTCCCTTACCCAGAGGGCAGCCCTGGCCAGCTCACTGGAGCCTCACGGGTCACAAAAACAGACGCACTCACTCATGCCTCACCTGTTGCACGAGGCAAGGAGGAGGAGACTTCTCCGGAGGGAGGAGGAGAGGCAGATTCTGCCTGAGGCTCCGCCCACCCCTAAGATCGTTTTGGGGGGAAGCCGGATCTTGATCCCGAAGTTGGCAAAACCGCCCCCTTTGTCCACCCACCTCCCGGTCGCTGGCGCCACGGACGAGCGCTGGCTCCGAGGGCACCCGGCAGCGCCTACCCGCAGCCCGCTGCCCCTCCCCGGCACTGCGGTAGCCTTGCGCGGGGGCACTGGGAGTGCGCAGGTCTGCCGCAGCAACAGGCGCGAAGAGGGGGCCACGGGGCCGACCCACCGACGGAAGTCTGGGAACGAGAGAAGCGGGGAAGGATACGGGGAAGACGCGCCCCGAGAGGCGCCGCAGACCGTGACTTCGCTAGGGTGGGCGGAGGGGTGGGACTGAGTGCCAGCGGGCGCCTGGATCCGATGGGGCCTCCTTCTCCCTGCTGCTGCCCTAGTCCGACTAGTCCTCCTCCGGGGCCCCGGGGACCAAATTTACCTTCCTCCAGCTCCCGAATTAAAGGCGGCGCGCTCGGGGCCGGACACCCCAGGCCGCTGGCCGATGCAGGCAGCCGATGTCTTCAAGATTCTCGTCGCCTTTCCAGTCCCCAAGCCCAAGCCAGTGGCTCGAGGACCAAAGGGCGGCCCTTGGACTATGAAGCGAGTCCGCGACGCATCCGAGTTGTCGGGTATGGACTGGGCATTCCCCTGGACGGCCGAGAATGAGGATGCCCGCTGGGTTCCAGGCTCCGATCCAGCCACGGATGCCCGGCGAGCCCCGGCTGAGGGTCCTGAGACGGCTGTGGACCCGGATCCTGCTCTCTGTCCGGGCGCGGGTGCTTGCGCAGAGGCGGGTTCAGGCACGGCAGAAGGCTCCGGAGCCGGATTGGTTGCGGATAGAGGAGCTGCGGCTACTGCCGCCGGATCCCCGAGTCCCGGCAGGTTCCAGACAGAACCCGGCCCCGACAGTTTAGGGCGCATCTTGAGTCCCCTGTTAACTCGCGCAGCTGGGGCTTTATAACCCCGCGTGTCTGGATGTGCGCGCGCGGGAGGGGGTTGCCGAAGAGCAAATGGTGGTGCCCGGGGCGAGGGGACGCGCAGCGGGATGAGTTTATGGGGGCGGGCCAGAGCACAAAAAGTAAGAGAAGAGCGAAAAGAGGCGAGTGGATGTTCCAGCTGTTTCCGCGGACTTCGGCTCCGAGTACTGGGCTTTTCTTCCCTCTCCGACTCCGGAAAATGGTTTTGCCCCAAAGCTGCAGCTTGCCGGGGATTCGGGTAACCGGACTTGGAGGTCTTTAACTGGGGGACAGCCCCTAGTTCCGCTCCAGCCCGAGGCTTTTCGGCTGCCTTCCCGGGAGCTAATCTGTGAGTTGAGTCTTTCCCCGTTGATTGGGGGATAAATCCAAACTCCAGTGCGGTCTCCACGTGCTGCCAGGCCTGGCGCATGAAGATGGAATTCCCTTTCTGCCGCCAATATCCTCTCCATGCCCCGCGTAGTCAGCACTCCCTTCCCTGCTCCCAGGGTCAACTAGGATCAATTTTTCCCCCTTGGGGGAAAGGTACTAAGTGAGGGACTGTGATCACAGTCCTACAGCCCCTGGAACCTAGGAGATTGGAGGTGGCTAGCGGAAGTTCAGCGCCAACTGACTCAACTTCCCTTACCCAGAGGGCAGCCCTGGCCAGCTCACTGGAGCCTCACGGGTCACAAAAACAGACGCACTCACTCATGCCTCACCTGTTGCACGAGGCAAGGAGGAGGAGACTTCTCCGGAGGGAGGAGGAGAGGCAGATTCTGCCTGAGGCTCCGCCCACCCCTAAGATCGTTTTGGGGGGAAGCCGGATCTTGATCCCGAAGTTGGCAAAACCGCCCCCTTTGTCCACCCACCTCCCGGTCGCTGGCGCCACGGACGAGCGCTGGCTCCGAGGGCACCCGGCAGCGCCTACCCGCAGCCCGCTGCCCCTCCCCGGCACTGCGGTAGCCTTGCGCGGGGGCACTGGGAGTGCGCAGGTCTGCCGCAGCAACAGGCGCGAAGAGGGGGCCACGGGGCCGACCCACCGACGGAAGTCTGGGAACGAGAGAAGCGGGGAAGGATACGGGGAAGACGCGCCCCGAGAGGCGCCGCAGACCGTGACTTCGCTAGGGTGGGCGGAGGGGTGGGACTGAGTGCCAGCGGGCGCCTGGATCCGATGGGGCCTCCTTCTCCCTGCTGCTGCCCTAGTCCGACTAGTCCTCCTCCGGGGCCCCGGGGACCAAATTTACCTTCCTCCAGCTCCCGAATTAAAGGCGGCGCGCTCGGGGCCGGACACCCCAGGCCGCTGGCCGATGCAGGCAGCCGATGTCTTCAAGATTCTCGTCGCCTTTCCAGTCCCCAAGCCCAAGCCAGTGGCTCGAGGACCAAAGGGCGGCCCTTGACTATGAAGCGAGTCCGCGACGCATCCGAGTTGTCGGGTATGGACTGGGCATTCCCCTGGACGGCCGAGAATGAGGATGCCCGCTGGGTTCCAGGCTCCGATCCAGCCACGGATGCCCGGCGAGCCCCGGCTGAGGGTCCTGAGACGGCTGTGGACCCGGATCCTGCTCTCTGTCCGGGCGCGGGTGCTTGCGCAGAGGCGGGTTCAGGCACGGCAGAAGGCTCCGGAGCCGGATTGGTTGCGGATAGAGGAGCTGCGGCTACTGCCGCCGGATCCCCGAGTCCCGGCAGGTTCCAGACAGAACCCGGCCCCGACAGTTTAGGGCGCATCTTGAGTCCCCTGTTAACTCGCGCAGCTGGGGCTTTATAACCCCGCGTGTCTGGATGTGCGCGCGCGGGAGGGGGTTGCCGAAGAGCAAATGGTGGTGCCCGGGGCGAGGGGACGCGCAGCGGGATGAGTTTATGGGGGCGGGCCAGAGCACAAAAAGTAAGAGAAGAGCGAAAAGAGGCGAGTGGATGTTCCAGCTGTTTCCGCGGACTTCGGCTCCGAGTACTGGGCTTTTCTTCCCTCTCCGACTCCGGAAAATGGTTTTGCCCCAAAGCTGCAGCTTGCCGGGGATTCGGGTAACCGGACTTGGAGGTCTTTAACTGGGGGACAGCCCCTAGTTCCGCTCCAGCCCGAGGCTTTTCGGCTGCCTTCCCGGGAGCTAATCTGTGAGTTGAGTCTTTCCCCGTTGATTGGGGGATAAATCCAAACTCCAGTGCGGTCTCCACGTGCTGCCAGGCCTGGCGCGTCACACTCTGATCCTGGCGCTAACACCTCCGGTGCACCAGCCGCTCGACAACCTTCTTCTTAATTCTTAAGTCGTCTTATAGCCTTTCCTCGTGCCTTACCTCCGCCCTCATTCACTCTGCCCACTCTGGCCAACACCCATTCTTCTGGGAGACCCCACTTAGGTGTCTCCGCATAAAAACTCCCCCGACCCGGTCCTCCTCGGCCCCGGAGCATCCTTTATGCGATGGCGCAGTGGTCACGCTGTGTCTGTCTCCAAAACAAGACCTGCGCTCAGCACAGGGAGCGTGACTCTCAGAGTAGAGCGCAGCACGGGTCCCTGTGGGGGTCTCCGTAAACTCTGAGTGAACTGTGGAGCAACAGAGTTCAGAGGCCATTTCTGTGCCATTGGACTGAAGGAACCTACACATCAAATAGACGGCTACATCACTGATTCTTTTAAAGCCTCGGGATCATTCTTGGTGCCCCAATTTCCTTCTCTTCAATACTGTCAGTCACCAAATCCTGGTTAATTTCCCTCCTAATGTGCGCCTTCTTTTCAGCCCTCCTTCTGTTGATGCCTGATTCTCTCTCCTCATTCTCTCTTCTAAATTGTAATCCTATGTTCCCATCCACCCCACTCCATCCACATGAATCCATCTCTAATCTAACCCACCTCTCTCACTCATATCCCTATCCAAGCTAAGGATTATTCCAGGAGCCCTTTTCCTACAGCCACCACCCAAAGCCTGAGCCCAGGACAGAGGCTGTGCCCAAGGTCTGGGCCTGGGACAGAGCCTCCTCGTGCTGACACCATGAGCCAGGTATCCATGACACAGCCTGGAGCAAGAGGCGCAACCCAGGAAGGAGAAGCAGAGTGTCCCACTCCATCCCTCCCGCTCCCCTCGGAACCACAAGCCTGTTCTCTATGCCTGTGAGTCTGTTTGTGCCATATTTTAGATTCCACACATGCGTAATATCAATGATATTTTCTTTTTTGTCTGACTTACTCCACTTAGTGTAATAATCTCCAGGTCCATCCATGTTGCTGCAAATGGCATTTTTCATTTGAGTAGTATTCCATTATATACACACCACATCCTCTTTATCCAGTCATCTGTTGGTGGACATTTACCTTGTTTCCGTGTCTTCGTTACTGTCGTCGTGAAGTTGCTCAGTCGTGTCCGACTCGTTGCAACCCCATGGACTGTAGACTACCAGGCTCCTCTGTCCACGGGATTTTCCAGGCAATAGTCCTGGAGTGGATTGCCATTTCCTTTTCCAGGGGATCTTCCGGACTCAGGGATCAAACCCAGGTCTCCTGCATTGTAGACAGACGCTTTACTGTCTGAGCCATATGAACATTGCCTGTGTCTTAATAAAATCTTGCTTTTAGGGAATTCCCTGGCAGTCCAGTGGTTAGGATTCAGTACTTTTATTACCAGGTCATGGGTTCAATCCCTGGTCAGGGGACTAAGATCCCACAAGCCCCACGGTGCAGCCAATAATTAAACAAAATCTTACTTTTAAAGTAATAATACCCAGACACACATTACCCCCTGAAAACTCCCTGTCCTCTACGATGAGTGCTGAAAATCAGTTTCTGGCATCTCTCCTACTTTGTCAGCCAAAGTATTCCAGTCTTACATAGTTTTATTATCATCCTGGCCAACAGGAGTCCAACATTTTGGCAACACATTCACTCCTGTTTGGGGCTCCCATCTCACCCATCTGCACCTCTGCCATCCTCTGTCTTCCCCTCCACTTGGCCATGCAGGATTTCTCCCAACTCTTGGAATCTGTCGTGCTTTCATTCACTCACTCCACAAGTCTTCACTGAGCTCCTGCCAAGGGCATGGTTCTGTTCTAGGAACTGGGGATACAGCTATGAACAAGACAAGTCCCTACACTCAGGAGCTTCCACTCCAGGAAAACAGACGAGGTAACACTAACTATGCAACCAGTCATCCTAAAGGAGATCAGTCCTGGGTGTTCATTGGAAGGACTGATGTTGAAGCTGAAACTCCAATACTTTGGCCACCTGATGCGAAGAGCTGACTCATTTGAAAAGACCCTGATGCTGGGAAAGATTGAGGGCAGGAGGAGAAGGGGATGACAGAGGATAAGATGGCTGGATGGCGTTCCCAACTCAATGGACATGGGTTTGGGTAGACTCCAGGAGTTGGTGATGGACAGGGAGGCCTGCCATGCTGAGGTTCATGGAGTCGCAAAGAATCAGACACGACTGAGCAACTGACCTGAACTGAACATTAATTATAATGTCACGTGATGACACCACCTATGACATCCTCTGGTGGTGAGCACTGCAGAAGAGAAAAAGAGACAGATAAGTAGGAGGAGGAACAGATGCTACTGTTTTAGAAAGGGTGTTTTGGGAAGGCTTCCCTGAGGAAGGAAGAGAGTCCAAAGAGTCAGATATGACTGAGAAACTGAACTGAACTGATACGGGGGAATAGCTGTTCAGACATGGGAAAAGGAAGAACAAAGACCTCAAGAGTCGTGCATGATTGGATGCTCCTGGGATAGGGCGCCACCAAGGATTTTCCAGCAGGAGAGCAACATGGTCTTACTTACATTTATAAGATTAGTTTGGCTGCTGAGTAAAGCAGGAATTCCGGAGCAATGCTGAAACTGAATGGAAGCCATAAACACAAACCACAGATGTAATTTCATCATATTCTTTTCCATTGTGATTAATCATAGTGTGTTGACTATAGTTCCCTATGCTATGCAGTAGGACTTTGTTGTGTATTCAACCTATATATAATAGTTTGCATCCAGTGTTATTTGCTCAGTCATGTCCAGCTCTTTGAGACCCCTTGGACTGTAGCCCACCAGGCTCCTCTGTCCATGGAATTCTCCAGGCAAGAATAATGGAGTGGGTTGCCACTTCCTTCTCTAGGGGATCTTCTCAACCCTGGGATCAAACCTGGGTTTCCTGCCTTGCAGGTGGATTCTTTACCATCTGAGCCACCAAGGGAGCCCCAAGTTTGCCTCTACTAACCCCAAACTCCTCAGTCCAGCCCTCCCACATGCCCTGCCCCTTGGCAACTACAAATCTGTTCTCTATGTCCGTGAGTTTGTTTTGTTTCCTCACACACATAATTTTAAATATTCTAGCAGCTGTATTTTAAAAGCTTACTTTTTAAGCCAAAAAACAGGCAAAATTAGTTTTAATAATATATTTTATTTAATCCAAAATATTAATCTCCAAAATATTACTTAAACATGTAATCAACACAATGATTAATGAGATTGCATTTTTATAGTAAATCCAGTGCGGCTATAACCTTACAACACACTCAATTTGAACTGGCATTCATTCTTGTCTTTATTTCCCTAAATGGAATGTGGTTTTTCCCCACATGCTTTAAAATGTCTTCTCTTCATCACTGGCTTTCAGCAACTTGATCATGATGTCTTCTGGTGGGGTTTTCTTTTATTCTCCTTGGGCTTCACTGAGCTTCTTAGATTTGTGGATGTATAGCTCTCATCAGAATTTGGACAGTTTTCAATTTTTATTTCTTTAAATATTTTTTCTAAGTCTCTCTTCTAGAATTTCAATTCTAGTGGTATGTTAGACCACTTGACAGTAACCACAGGGCACTGAGGCTCTGTTCTCTGTCTTTTTCTTTCAGCCTTTTTCTCTCTGTCCTTCAGCTTGCATTGTCTCTATTGGTTTATCTTCAAGCTCACTGATCTTCTTTAAGAAACAAAAACAATTTTCTTTTCTTGTGATGAAAACTCAGGATTTACTCTCTTACTGATTTTCATATATAACATGCAGCAGTGTTAATTATATTTATCATGTTATACGTTACATCCCTGGTACTTTTATCTTTTAACTGCCTTCTCCCGCTTCCCCCTTCCCCTGCCCCCCACCTCTGGTAACCACAAATCTATTTGTTTTTAAAGTAAAATTGACCTACACACTGTTAATTCCTGTTGCACAACAGTGACTCAGTATTCTTCTACATTTCAAAATGATCACCATGGGAATTCCCTGGTGGCCTAGTGGTTAGGACTCCAGGATTTCACTGCCTTGGCCCAGGGTCAGTCCCTGGTCAGGGAGAACTCAGATCCCGCAACCCCCATGATGTGGATCACAACCAACTGTGGAAAATTCTTCAAGAGATGGGCATATCAGACCACCAGACCTGCCTCCGGAGAAATCTGTATGCAGGTCAAGAAGCAACAGTTAGAACCAGACACGGCACAGTGGACTGGTTCAAAATTGGGAAACAAGTACATCAAGGCTATATATTTGTCACCCTGCTTATTTAACTTATATGCAGAGTACCTCATGTGAAATGCCAGGCTGGATGAAGCACAAGCTGGAATCAAGATGGCTGGGAGAAATATCAATAATCTCAGATATGCAGATGATACCACCCTAATGGCAGAAAGGGAAGAGGAACTAAAGAGCCTCTTGATGAAGGTGAAAGAGGAGAGTGAAAAATCTGGCTTAAAACTCAACATTCAAAAAACTCAGATCATTGCATCCAGTCCCATCACTTCTTGGCAAATAGATGGGAAAACAATGGAAACAGTGGCAGGCTTTATTTTCTTGGGCTCCAAATCACTGTGGACTGTAACTGCAGCCATGAAATTAAAAGATGTTTGCTCCTTGGAAGAAAAGCTATGAAAAGCCTAGACAGCATATTAAAAAGCAGAAACATCACTTTGCCCACAAAAGTCTGTATAGTCAGAGCTATGGTTTTGCCAGTAGTCATGTATGGATGTGAGAGTTGGACCATAAAGAAGGCTGAGTACTGAAGAAGAATTTATGCCTTTAAACTGTGGTGTTGGAGAAGACTTGAGAATCCCTTGTACAGCAAGAAGTTCAAACCAAAATAAATCAACCTTGAATATTCACTAGAAGGACTAATGCTGAAACTGAAGCTCCAATACTTTGGCCATCTGATGCAAAGAGCCAATTCATTGGAAAAGACCCTGCTGCTGGGAAAGACTGAGGGCAGGAGAAGGGGATGACAGAGGATGAGATGGTTAGATGGCATGACCAACTCAGTGGACATGAGTTTGAGCAGATTCCAAGAGACGGCAAAGGACAGGGAAGCCTGGTGTGCTGCAGCCCATGGGGTCACAAAGAGTTGGACTTGACTGAGCAACTAAGCTATATGTATATATATATATATCCATTCTTGGGTTTTTTTAGTTTTTCAAAATTTATTTTTAATTGAAGAACATCTGTTTTTTTTAATTGTTTATTTATTTGACTTCGTTGTGGCACATGGGCTCTTCCATCTTCGTTGTGATTTGCAGAAACTTTTAGTTGTGGCTTGTGGGATCCAACTCCCTGACCAGGGATTGAACCCGGGCCCCCTGCATTGGGAGTGCAGAGTCTCAGTCACTGGGAACACCAGGGAGGTCCCTATCCATTCATCTGTTGGTGAAACATTTTGCTTCCATATCTTGGCCACTGTAAATAATGCTGTTATGAACATAGGGGTACATAAAGCATGCATGTTTTTCCTATGGTTTGTCAGCAAAAAGTTTTATTAATATTTCTGAAGTATAGTTGACTTTACAATGTTGTGTTAGATTCTGGTGCACACCAAAGTTGTTCAGTTTTATATATATATATGCTTTTTCATAGTCTTTAATTATACATTATTACAATGTACTGAATATAGTTCCCTGTGCTATACAGTAGGACCTTATTGTTTATCTATTGTATATACGGTAGTCTGATTCTGCTAATCCCAAACTCCTAATTTACACCCTCTTTGATAACCTTCAGTTTATTTTCTATGTCTCTGTGTCTGTTTCTATTTTGTAAATAGCTCCATTTGGTCTCTTTTTTTTTCTTCCTTTTTTTTTTTTTAACTGCACCGCAAAGAATGTGGGATCTTGGTTCCCCTGACCTGTGCCTTCTGCAGTGGAAGCATGGAGTCTTAACCACTGAGCTGCCAGAAAAGTCCTTATAAAAAAAAAAAAAGATTTATTTTTGGCTGTGCTGGTCTCCGTAGTTTCACAGGCTGTATTCTAGTTGCAGTGCTCAGGATTCTCATTTCGGGGGCTTCTCTTGCTGAGGAGCGCGGGCTCTAGGGCCTGTGGGCTTCAGTAATTGCAGCACGTCGGCTCCGTAGTTGCGGCACACCGGCTTAGCTGCTCCTCTGCATGTGGGATCCCTGCACCAGGGACTGAACACCTGTCTCCTGCATTGACACAGATCCTTTCCCACTGAGTCACCGGGGAAGCTCCCTATTTTTTTCACTTGTGTCATATTTTGTGTGCTCAGTCACTCAGTCCAACTCTGCAGACAAGACTCTGCATAGACTGTAGCCCACCAGACTCCTCTGTCCATGGGATTCTCTAGGCAAGGATTCTGGAGCGGGCTGTGATTTCCTACTCCAGGGGTCTTCCTGACCCAGGGATCAAACCCATGTCTCTTGCATCTCCTGCATTGGCAGGCGGATTCTTTACCACTGAGCCATCTGGGAAGTCATGTTTTAGATTTCACACGTGTGTGCTTAGGAGCTCGGTAGTGTCTGACTCTGCGACTCCATGGACTGCAACCCATCAGGCTCCTCTGTCCATGGAGATTCTCCAGGCAAGAATACTGGAGTATTCTTGGAGTGGGTTGCCATGTCCTCCTCCAGGGGATCTTCCCAACCCAGAGACTGAGCCCAGGTCTCCTGCATTGCAGGTCGACTTTTTACCAGCTGAGCTACCAGGGAAGCCCATAAGTGATATCGTTTGATATTTGTCTTTGTCAGCAGAACCCCAAGGGCTTGCTGTGGATGGGGAGGCTGAAGAACACCAGGAGATGGCCATGACCCAGCATCAGCACAGCCCATATTTCTCAAAGCTGCAGTTCCTGGACTGTATTACTGAGACATTTCTGCAGCTCCCATACCAAGCACAAAACAGGACTCCAGTAGGGACCCGTTCAATTTCTACTGAATAGATGTTTTCTGAATTGAATCATCCCTGACCTGAGCCACTGGGAGGTTTGAGGTGAAGAAGAAAGAAGTAGGTGGAGAAGACAGAGATGAAGGGTACCCATCAAGCTCCCAGGTGACTGCAGTCTAGGTCCAGACATTGGTGCCTGGCAACTCTCACTGCAACCACCAGAGGGCAGTGCCAGTACACATACAACCATTCCCCACCCCCAGCTCCCTCCCCTGCAAGTTCATCATCGCCCCACAAGAGGCAGTGCAGGAATGGTGACTCCATTTGTCAGATGGAAAAATCAGGGCTCAGACCCCTAGGCCCTCTGCAGTGAGCACTGTGGCCTGCCACTTAATGCTTGGGTCAACCAGGTTAGCCAGGCGTACTCCCCACCACAGAGATGAACTTGGGGCACAGACACTCTGATCCCCACCCTTGGGCAGCACCCACTCAGCTCAGGCCACCTCCCCTGGCCTGAACCTGGATAAAGCCACCTGGGACAGAGTTCCCTGTGGAAAGAACCCCTGAGGGTCAGTGCAGGGACAGGCAGGGCCAGGCACCAGGCCTAGCGTTTGCAACAGACTGGAGAGCAGGACGGAGGCCGGAGGCGGGCCCTGGACTCGGGAAAGCAGAGACCCTCACCTGACCTCCATTCTTCTCCTTTCCTGCAAGCCTCAGGGGAGCCCTCCCTCACCTGGCCCCACTTCCCAACCAGCACTAGCACTTCCCCAAGTATAACCTTGCCCCCCAGTCCCTCCACCCCTCAGAGCCCCCTTTCCCTTACTGCTCCCCCCAGCACCCTGGCCAGACTCCAGGACACTGAGCCCTCCAAGCACTCCCCTGATCTGGAGTGAAGACATGGGGATGCTCTGGGGGCCTGAGTCCCTCAGCCACTGTCCTCTGTTGTCCAGGACAGGGAAGGGAGAGAAGCAAGGAGAGAGAAGAGAGGGGAAGTACCTGGGGTGATGGTTGGAATGCAGAGTGGGGGGCTCCAGGAGGGATGGGCAGGACCCTGGGCAGAGAGTGACTTCCTCCACTCTGGGCCCCACCAAGCTGTCTGCCACAGGGGAAGGGAAGAGGTTCTTGTACCCTTAGAATACCCCCCACCCACACAGACTGCAGGCTTGCTCCTTCTAAGGTTGGCCCCCTCCTCTAAGAAGCCCCCCATGCTCCCAGACCAGGTTTCCTTGTTCTGCCCTCTCTTGGCAGCCTGGCCTACCACACTCACAGTTCACCATCTAACACTGACTGATGAGCTCAGCTCAGCCACTCAGTCGTGTCCAACTCTCCACAACCCCATGAAGCGCAGCACGCCAGGCCTCCCTGTCCATCACCAACTCCCGGAGTTCACTCAGCCTCACGTCCATCGAGTCAGTGATGCCATCAGCCATCTCATCTCTGTCGTCCCCTTCTCCTCCTGCCCCCAATCCTTCCCAGCATCAGAGTGTTTTCCAATGAGTCAACTCTTCGCATGAGGTGGCCAAAGTACTGGAGTTTCAGCTTTAGCATCATTCCTTCCAAAGAAATCCCAGGGCTGATCTCCTTCAGAATGTAATGGTTGGATCTCCTTGCAGTCCAAGGGACTCTCAAGAGTCTTCTCTAACACGACAGTTCAAAAGCATCAATTCTTCGGTGCTCAGCTTTCTTCACAGTCCAACTCTCACATCCATACA